>QEWY01001576.1:0-24774 GCA_006503575.1 Baylisascaris schroederi
ATTTACTATTTTATAAAGATTAAACCACTTACGATTATAAGATTGGAGAG
This sequence comes from Baylisascaris schroederi, assembly GCA_006503575.1. Lineage (NCBI taxonomy): Eukaryota > Metazoa > Nematoda > Chromadorea > Rhabditida > Ascarididae > Baylisascaris > Baylisascaris schroederi. The sequence goes on from QEWY01001576.1 coordinate 51, forward strand.
ATGAGCGGTTATAAGTGCGTAGACACCGGCTGAACAACCAACCAAATAAACCGATGGATCGAGTGTATATTGTAGGAGTGCCCCTATAAAACGTTCGGTTAAGATTTAGATCTATTGGTGGAATTTTTGAGAAAAATATTATGTCACTATTTTTTTCAACGCAATAAAACTACAATCAAAATTTCTAAATGTACAATGCAAAAATGGCACAAAAAATTTGCAAAAATCACCCAAAATAACGGCCAATAAATAGATCGGTGCAATTCGCCATATTTTATGCACAAGCTCAAGTGGAACGCCAACAAGTAGTTGGAATGCAATATTCGGCACGAGATGCAATAGCCTGAAATATGTCATAGAAAATCTCATAAAATTTATGCTAAATGAGCACAATTTATACACTGAACAATAATATATAAATTTGCATAATACAAAAATATTACATAAATTGATTATTAATGACTCTACGCCATAGGCAGTCATTGCAGTAGAGAAATAAGACGGCTAATCTTGAACGTTATGTATTATTATATGAATAAAAACATCACACTTCTTTGAATAGAATTTCTCGTTAGCTAGGATTCGATATAACGCCTTCTATTCAAGAACGGTTCTCCATTTTTTTTTCCAAATTAGAGAAAGAGAGAGGAATTTTTTGATGAGAGGATTTCTATTCAACGGAATACTGTAATTGAATAGGAAATTGAAGTCTGCGGCTCATCTTTGATGGTTACTTTCGAAGAGTTTATTGAAATATGCGTATAACGATTGATGATCAATGGGCGAAAATTTATTGCCCTGAGGCGTCTCTCTGTTAGGGTTATAGTCCTCAGGCGTCTCTATCTTCCAAACGAACGGGAACACTTTTCAAGAAATTGACACAAAAATGGAAGCAAAAATTAGGTAATATTGGAAACTTTAACATTAGAAATTAAATCGAAAAATTTCCACTGCTGGTGTTTTTACGCTTTATTAATGATTTGCTTCTCAAATTCAGTGTACAAACTGACCACTATATGCTACAATGTGAAAATAATGGGCAATTATAACAAAAGTGATTTGATTCTATGATAGGTTTTTATGCGCATTTTTCTTTATAATACAAAATCGTATGCTTCTCTATCTATCATCTAAATATTTCAGGTAAATGGAAATGATTTTACGATGTTAACACATGAGAAAGCCGTAAAATACATCAAGAAATATCCAGTATTGAATATGTTGGTTGCAAGAAGGGATGATTTTTGAAATTTTTTAAAATAATTGCACTAATTAATCAGATTCAATTTTATATATACATTATAAGTCGTCGCCGGAAACTTCAATATTAGAATGAAATTTCAAAATTTATCGAAATTCAAAAATTGTTATGCCATCTCAAATCAGCCTCGAAAATTCTTTTGTTGCTTCTTTCGTTTCTTTCTCTGCCTCTTTTTTATACTCCAACGTTTTCACAGAAGTAAACACTTATAAGATTCAATTTGCATAGAATTAGCAAAGACTGCACTCTGAATTCTCTCCAACGAAATTTTCTTTACTCCCTCAGATTTGTTGTTTTCAATTCCATTTCACTCATATTCTGCTTTCGTGGTACTCTAACATCTTTTTAAACGCTTAGAAAATTTGCTTCACAAAAACATTAAAACGATATCGCGCATTATACGCTGTATATATATATATATATATATATANGAATGTTACTGCGAGTTAAAAAATAGTTTACCTAGGAGGAAAGGTAAAACCCAACAGTGGAAAGCTTGCTCATAATGTCTTGTAAGTGATCATATGGCAGCGACGGCATTGACCGATCACTAAATTAGCCATCAAGAATAGAACATTTTTGGCGGTACAGTAAGCAGCAATTATTACGACTTATCGTTACTTTTGGTCAGCATCCATAATGTCTCTATATTCAGTGAAGTTATATCTCGTTAAAAGCGTTATTCAGTGTGCTAGTAATTGTTCTACCATGATAGTGACGTATATCTGCCAGAAGTCATAACGCAAAAGGACGATGACTTTAAAATTCACTTCCACAACAATCATCAGGTAGTTGGACGGAAGTGTGCAAAAAATTCCCGTATTATTCCGTAGTTTGAATGCCCCCGAGTCTTGAAAGAATGCTATCAGCAAATGCCAATTGTCGCGAGGTTTATTCTCCCAATCCCTCTAGAAACCTGCACCCTTCCTTTAAGAATGGACTAGCCTATCGACTATCGATATAGTCCTCTCAATTTGTGTCCCACCTCCTTCTCTATATTATCCACAAAAATGAAAATAGTATACCTTGAGGTTGTATAGAAGCGCAATTCCCATTAGTAGACCGGTGACTGCACCTGCGATATGAGCTGTGTAAGAGACGCGATCACATTCATCGGTTTGCAAGCGACGATACACAGCCGAACCGATATCGAGTATAAAATAGGTAGAAATGACAATCAAACGTATCACTCGAAATGGCATTTCTGCCCAATTCTGAAAAAAATGTTACCATTACAATAATCTGAATATTTATATTTGATCTGAAATATGAAGAAGAAATCTGAAAAAAAATATTTACATTTAAAAGGTGATTTCTTTGATGCTCTATTTTAGTAGTCATTATGAAGTTTATCATTGTTTGACAAGCAATAAAAACTTTGTCCTCAAAGAGGACACGAACCCGCGGTTCTTTGCTCACCGGGCAAAGATTTTACCACGAGGCTATCGCAGTGGCGATGAGTGCCATTCTCTTTTTTTTTGCTGAAGCTGATAATGTTTTTTGCTCGAACTAGGATTTACTATTTTATAAAGATTAAACCACTTACGATTATAAGATTGGAGAGATGAGCGGTTATAAGTGCGTAGACACCGGCTGAACAACCAACCAAATAAACCGATGGATCGAGTGTATATTGTAGGAGTGCCCCTATAAAACGTTCGGTTAAGATTTATATCTATTGGTGGAATTTTTGAGAAAAATATTATGTCACTATTTTTTTCAACGCAATAAAACTACAATCAAAATTTCTAAATGTACAATGCAAAAATGGCACAAAAAATTTGCAAAAATCACCCAAAATAACGGCCAATAAATAGATCGGTGCAATTCGCCATATTTTATGCACAAGCTCAAGTGGAACGCCAACAAGTAGTTGGAATGCAATATTCGGCACGAGATGCAATAGCCTGAAATATGTCATAGAAAATCTCATAAAATTTATGCTAAATGAGCACAATTTATACACTGAACAATAATATATAAATTTGCATAATATAAAAATATTACATAAATTGATTATTAATGACTCTACGCCAAAGGCAGTCATTGCAGTAGAGAAATAAGAGGGCTAATCTTGAACGTTATGTATTATTATATGAATAAAGACCTCACACTTCTTTGAATAGAATTTCTCGTTAGCTAGGACTCGACATAACGCCTTCTATTCAAGAACGGTTCTCCATTTTTTTTCCAAGTTAGAGAGAGAGAGAGAGGAATTTTTTTATGAGAGGATTTCTATTCAGCGGGATACGGTAACTGAATAGGAAGTTAAAGTCTGCGGCTCATCTTTGATTGTTACTTTCGAAGAGTTTATTGAAACATGCGTATAACGATTGATGATCAATGGGCCGAAGGGGATGGGGTGTTAATATTCACTAGGGGTACGGTACTCGAAATTTTTTCGGCTTCATTCAAAACTTTGACTCGATTATAGCAGCCTCCCTAACGCCAACCTAATGTGCACAACGAAGAACATCACGTGATTACCCCTGATGAAGGAACTGATATGTAAAGAATCGCCAAACTTGATGCCTTAGCGGTGGCGCGAATAATAATGGCCCAATATGGCCATGCACCCAGCATCCAGCACAATAACTCAACAAATCCTCATGTTTACCGTGCATATAACCAACAAATACGAGTATCTGAAAGCTACCATAATTTCAGGTTTCCCCTCTGGAAGTACCATAACATCTTGTACTGCTAAAAAAACCCTCTAGAAATACAATTGTTATCATGATGTTTATCAATAAACCAATATCAGCTATCTTATTTTGTTAATAATTTTATTTATTTTACCATAATATTAAAATTGAAAGGAGTTGCTTCTTTCTTCTGAAAAATTCTTTCAGAAGTGGAAACAGTCGGAGAGCAAAGAACTGCGTCCGATCCCTGGCTCGCTCTTTTTTCTCAGTAGCCTCAATTCTCAAGCAATTTTAGGGGATAATAAATTTAAAAATTTTTAACTAGCTATTTATATAATCCGTGATTAGCCAAGATCATCTATGCATTATTCAATGAGGAAATACGAGTTAGGAATCGTGATACTCGTTTCTTCGTTGAACACATCTCAAGCCTCGCAATGAAAGGAATTTAAGTGCTATGCAAGAGGATCACAATACTGTTATACGATTCTACATCACAACATTCAATCTAATTATGTGGTAGATACGTTTTGTAAATATAGATACATTTCTTTCTTTCTTTTTTTTTTCAAATTTTTTTCAAATGCCTATGAAAATTAATAAATGGCATCTTGCCAAGTTTCATTTGAGATAACGATATCAATTTGCACAGTGACTACATTATGAAACAAAATTAGAAAATTATGTCATGATAAGTAGAGAAATAACCCATATTTACAGGAAAAATCCAAAATTTTTAAGAAAATTTCCCACAATTTTTTCAAAATCAAATTTTGATCTTTTTAATCAATGCCGAATTTAGCAATATAAAGCGTTAAGCGATAGCAATTTTTAGATGTGATTCATAGTAGTATTGAGGTTCTACTTGAATTCGAGTTTCCTACAAATTCTCGTTTTTATCTCTTCCTCTAAAATTATGATACTTAAACGTCGACTTATTTCCTCCTTAGTAGTCAATATTTTAGAAGGCATAATTAACTTATAAAAAAAAATACAAAGTCAACTTGCAACGTATAGCAATTTTAATTTTCATGAATGAAGTTTTTTGCTAAATTTTTAACAATGAAAAATTTGTAAAACGAACGAGAAATAAAAATTTCTTCATATATTATTGTTGTTGAAAGAGTATTTTCACACCTGAACAAGTGAGATCATAATAACGAAAATTGGAGGTGGTAAACAATTATATTCGTTAATATATGAATGAACGGTGGGTCGTTCTGATTTTGCAATCACTGAATCGGCTACATGATAGAGGGCTCGTTTCGTTTTACTTGGTTGTGCACGTGCTGATGTGATCTACAAGAAAATCATCATAAAAATCGAAAAATTGTATCATTTTTTAAGAGAAAGAAAAATTAATTTTTATATAATGGAATATAGAATATATCGCTATATAATGTTGAATTTTATAGCAGAAAACTTCGACTAGTAAAAAGTGGGAAAAAACGCAAATGAAAATGCAAATGAAAATTTTCAGTGAAACGAGTGGAAAAATAGGTTGATATGAAGAAAAACAATCGATTCGGTAAATCTTTTATAAAGTACTATTAACATCTTTATTTTCATAGATTTAATAAACATAAATGATTTATTGCATTTGTAGCATAAAAATTTGAAAAATTCAAAAACTTACAAGTAGTGAAAATTCTTCGAGATCAAGTACGCCATTATGATCGGCATCGGCTCTATCGAGGAGGGTCAAAATTTGATGATCGTTTAATCCTACCTGAAAAAAAAGAATAATCTTTTAGCATTAATAAATATTTCTGACACTGAAATTGGAACCATAGAAATATTTAATTTCTATTATTTTCAAAAAATAAAAATTTAAAATTGCATATCTTATAGCAGCAATCCACATTTGCGTTAGTGTTTTATCTTCGTTTGTTTCGTTTATTCATTATGCTATATGTGTTGCTTTTTTGAAAACTCATTAATAGCACAATCATACAACATTGACTATCACATAATGCATGAAAGAATAATTAACGTTTATTGAATTACTAAATGTAAAAATACGTATAAAATTTCAAAATAATATTAAATAATATGTCGACGCATAATTAAAATAATATGTCCAATAATTAAAATAATAATATGTCCAATAATTCTTAGGCTAAACAGCTCTATTAGAACATAAACGTATTTTCAATAACTGAACTGAGCAGGTATAACATATTCCTTTCAAAGGATCACCCGCCTTTCTGAATAAATTCAGCCTGTATTTTTACACCATCGAAAATATACGAACCCTCAAGACCTCTTTTTCCATGGAATTTAGCAAAGCTATAAGTTTGCGGTTGACTCTTAAAAATTTGCACAATCTTCTCAAAGATATTTGGCAATTGATTTATTATATAGGTTGATATTGCGTCTTAGAAACGAACCTGTCGCCTATTTTCACTAAGCATATGGCGAACTTCGCTAAGTGGGATCGTTCCATCGCCATCTGAATCAAGCTGCAAATTCATAATTTTATTTATCAGCAATTATTTAGGCATAAATATTCGAGAAAAATTCTTTATTTAATTTCTGAAGCGATTTTATTCTCCTAAAATCGATATTAAACGTTCTTTGGCTATGAGGTTTTTATTTGTGAGCTCAATTAAAGCTAAATAATAGGAGCATAATGGTTGTCACAAATATTACCCTTATATTACAATTCAAATTATTTGAATATGAAGATAAATATTAAGCACTAACTAGCGATTAAGCTTACGAGCGATTGAATGCTTTTATTGATTTATCGATTAACTGCAATGAAGTTCAAAAAACTGAATTTCCTGAATCAGTAGATATGATCGATACCGTAGATCGGTTCCCCTATTAGGTAAGCAATTCCTCCGCCTATATCATCAGGATCATTCCCGAAAAAAGTGCTCGCAAACAATGTCCCTCCCCTCTTCCAATAGGACGTTGATTGAAAGAATATGGAGAGATGGGTGATTTAAGTATCGACTGAGGCGTTACGTTAAATGAGCAAAGAAGCACTCTTAACAAGGATCGATATGAATGCCGCAGTGATGCGAAAATCTTTTCACACATAAGATAATATTCCATCACATAGCCCATTCCCTAGTTTCACTCAATATTTGCTGAATTGTTAGTGAAGTATAAACATTCAACAAATATTAGGTGATGATTCATTATATTTAAATGCTTTTCAAATATATTCATAAAATAATATGTTTTATAATCGTATGATTCAATAATTATTCAAACATTAGAATTATATCTAGTTAAATTCAAGTATTGAAATTAACTACATTTGAATTCGAATATTGAAATTCAAATTATTTTACTTCTTTTAGGAAAATAAAGAATTTAAATATTCATATATTTCGAAACATATTTTTAAAACAAACTAAAATTGTTTAATTAGTTAAAATACTTTCAGACAAAGTTTTAGCTAGACGGAATTTCGAAGGAAATCGAAAGATTAGAGCAATAGAAAGATGAATGCATCGCATTTTTCTCTTCATTTTTTCTTCTCATGAACGCATGCATTCTTTTTTTTTGCCGTATGGCGCCAAGCAATTTTAGGAATCAACGACACTTTGTGTTCAGCAAAAAAAAAAAAGCTTTTATGAAGAACACCCGATAGTTTTATATGAATAGGTGAATGAAAAAAAAGAGCCAAGGAGAAAAACAAAAAGTTTCATGAATATTAAAATAGTTATAATTGTAATCATGATCGAATGAAAATTTTATTGCAAATAATTTTCAATTTTTCCCAAAGAAAAATGAGCCACTTGAAAAATTCCGAAGATAAAATTTGATAATTTCATTCAAAGAAAAATCGATAAAAGTATTGCTTAATTTCCTGGGCTCTCAAACAATTATAGGCTAACGTTTGATGCTTTATGAGTTTCTCGGAATTCTTGAAGTACAATAACGCTCGTTTGCTCTTGCAAGCCAAGTTTTAGAAATATTTCGTTTGATTTTCGCATGGTTACCACTATTTTCCCTAATAAGGCACATTTTAGAAGGTGGTTTTTTCTCGTTATTTTTTTTTTTGGCAAATTATGAAGTCGCGGGCAGATGCGTTTGGCCTCTTGGACGGTTGAATAGTATGGCGAAATATGTGAAGCAAATTGCCTCTATGCTTCGGAAAGAGATAAAATTTATGCGCTCTTTGCTATGTGCATACACACACACACAAACAAATAAATATTTCATCAATTCATATATATTTTTAATGCTTAAAATATTCAACTCCATGACAATAGAAAAAAGGAAACTACAATGATGTAAATTTTTTCGAAAAAACTTTTCTTAGATTTTCATTGTGATAACAAATTCCAGCATTTTTCCTTCGTAAAAATTTTCCGAATTTTTAAATTCCATTAAAATTTTTGTTGATAATTTAGCAATGGTCAATGATAAAATCATCAACCGTTGCTTTTCTTTCCTTAGTGTCAACAATTATCTTAGAATGATAATAGCTTGGTTGAATTATTCTGAAGCCTTTACTCTTTAAAAATCGACAACCAAAAGTGCTTCCACAGGCGGAACTCAATTTATTATCCTCTTGGGAGCGTCATTAAACATGAAGCACCATCGGATATAAACATATAAGTCATAAATGACTAGCATACATTTTTCACTATTGATTTTTCAACTATTTTCTCTTCACTAATGGTATATATTCTTGAAATTTTAGATTTTTAAATAATATTCAATAATTATCGACAACTAATTTGCATAAAAATGTTTCGTTTTTTTTCTCAACGATTACTGCATAAATATCAATAAAGTTAATAAATTTGAATAAATAGCATTTTATGAAAGTAATAGTAATCAATAATTAATTGCCTTTAGTTAATAGATCACTTTTCAAAGATTCCAATGAGGATTATTCGTCATAATAAATGAATGCAACAAATTATGCCTTATTTATGTGAAAAAAAATCGGAAGTTTATAAGACAAAAACTTGTTCCCTCTAAACCTTCCCTTCTCTCCTTCGNAAGAAATAAATAAAGTACAGTGTTAGAATAAGAGGAATAATAAAAAAAAAGAAAATAAATAGAAATTTAAAGGAATTAAAAATACATAAGATCAATAATTGAATGAAAATTTTAAGAAGCATATTAACCTTAGCGAATTCAAAAGCGATTTGCTTTGTTGGTGATACGTTCCTAGCGAACATCACAATAAGCGTCGTAAAGCAGCAAGCAAATTTTTATCACATGCGGCCAATCATATAGAGAACACCTCTTCAACGTTTTCGCTTTTATGCTTCTCTTCTTTGCTAATAAACACCACACACCCATTCGCTCATAAATTCACAAACAAATGCTGCTAGATATTCTTATTTTCAAATTTAAATACGCGCCGTTTGCCTGTCGATAAGCGCGCCAAATATGAACTTATGCAAGCTTTAATTTCAAATTTTTATTGTCGCTTTAATTTTTTTACTGATTGTGTTTGTTTTCTATTGTTACTTTTATAGTTGTTTGGTAGCGTGGGAGCTTACGCATTCAGTAAGTTAGGCATGTTATATTTTAAACCTCATCGGTATGGAGCTGCCGGAATACCTCTCCGACTCCGTAATTTCACTCAAAAATTCAGCGCTTTATTCCTCGAAATTATAGAGTTAAAGCAATTAATTGCTAAAAATTGTTCCATAGCCGCATAACGTCAGCATTTGAAACGAATAAAGTGATATGAAAGATTTAAAGAAATACTGATCTTTATAATAAGTTTTAATTTAATTAAGGTAGTTTCCATTATCACGTTTACATATTTGAACGTCAAAATAAATATTACATTTGCAGCTAGCTTAATCAAATGGAACGTGAGCCAATAATTTCCGTTGTGGAAAATGTTGTTAAACGATTAGCCAATGAAGTGATCGCTAGTCGATATATTCGACGTGTTGTTCGTGATATTACGGGTGAAACGGTTTGTTTACGTTGAATATTTATTAAATCTTTAATAATATATATTAGTCGATTTGTTAGCATATATAAAATATATAGTTATCTGGTATAGATGGGCTATAATCGTTAAAATTCATTCGATTTAATCAAATGTATAGCTATCATCGACATAAAAATTCAGCGCTTTATTCCTCGAAATTATAGAGTTAAAGCAATTAATTGCTAAAAATTGTTCCATAGCCGCATAACGTCAGCATTTGAAACGAATAAAGTGATATGAAAGATTTAAAGAAATACTGATCTTTATAATAAGTTTTAATTTAATTAAGGTAGTTTCCATTATCACGTTTACATATTTGAACGTCAAAATAAATATTACATTTGCAGCTAGCTTAATCAAATGGAACGTGAGCCAATAATTTCCGTTGTGGAAAATGTTGTTAAACGATTAGCCAATGAAGTGATCGCTAGCCGATATATTCGACGTGTTGTTCGTGATATTACGGGTGAAACGGTTTGTTTACGTTGAATATTTATTAAATCTTTAATAATATATATTAGTCGATTTGTTAGCATATATAAAATATATAGTTATCTGGTATAGATGGGCTATAATCGTTAAAATTCATTCGATTTAATCAAATGTATAGCTATCATCGACATACCTATCCAGTCGCCCAATTCACTCTTTTTTTTTCAGTACTCGATTCTGAATTATAAGCATGAAATCTATGTCTCGTCGAAACATAACAAATCTATTTTAGAAGAAAACTTATTTCTCAATATCTAAATGAGTTATGATTGCCTGAATTTAGTGAAATTATTTAATCTAATATTTGAATAAAAATTTTTGCAAAATATTTACTTTTTTCTTCTTCTGCTATATGCCTTTCTGCATTCATTTGATAATCCTATCTATCTGAATGCCTTATTGGCAGAACGGTGATGCAAAAAAAAAGTTTATTTTATGCAAATTTCCTCATAAAATATTTGGCACAATGGGGAGTACGGTTTCGTATAGTTTTGCATATGTGTTTAATGTGATGATGTTAAAACTTAAGTGTAGAATTAGCAATCTTTAATTAGCAACGTTAATTAGCAATTTTAACTGGTTTTGAAGGTGAACATTGGAAATCATTTAATCATTAAGCGATGATCTCTATCAACGTAAAATCATTGTTAGACTAACTTCCTCTAGATAGCCGACGATAGGTTGAAAGAACTGATTGAAGAGGGAAGCAACGAATTCGAGAAAACAGTTGTGGAGGAGGTTGCCTCAGTGATAAAGGACGATTACGTAAGTGATAAAGGATTCTTAAATTGAATTTCTTATATAGAAGTATATGAAGAGTGAATAGGTTTCGTTTTTTTTTTTTAATGATACAATATTCCATATAAATATGTGCGAGTTTTAATGGCTGCGTTTTAAAATACAGCTGGCCAACAGCAAGCATGAACAGAAATAGTGCGTTAGAAGTGTTTGAGGGCCCAGGCGGAAGGGGGGTGGGGGGCAAAGAGGGGAATGAGGGATATATTTGCTTTGCTCTGAACAGCCCAAAGTGAGATAGTTTATAAATATTCATTAGATGAGCCACTTTTGTGGTTGAATTTATGACGACGCAGATATACGTAGTCTTTCCTACAACATCGTAATGTTATAGTGCGGTCGTTTTACATTCAATTTACAGCCGGGCGTTGTTTTACCTTTATCGCTATAAAAGCTGCATTTATAAATGCATTCGTATTTTATGTTTAAATTGACGTTCTATATGAAAATATTTTGACGCCGAAGGCAAAAATGTACATTTTCAGGTCGAAGAAAAAGTAGATCAACTATGGGATATAATTAGCAAAACTGATCCTGATGCAAAAGGTTCGTCGTTTTTATCATTAATTCTCCTTTTTTTTCTCTTCATACCTCTTCCCTCGCGTTAGAACTTAATTAAAAGTTATTGGCATTTGGGTATTGCATACGATGGATGATGCATATTTATCTCGTAATATAGGAACGGTGTCGAGTCTAATTTTGAACTTTTCGATCGGTGTTTGCAACAACGCAGCGTGGAGTCGGAGCTCATAAATCAATGTGATGCTCCTTTGCAGCTTATAGATTATAACAAATTCAATCATTTCGATTTCAGTCATGTAGAATTTATCTGAAGGGGGAGCTGGAGTTCTTGGTTGACGTTTGAATCGTTTTTGCCGATCCGTCAAATTTAAATTGTTAATCTCATAAACTGCTAAAAAAAGTTCTATTCACATAATTTCTACATTTTTGAAGAAAGATATTCTTCTCGAAATGGATGCACATCTTTCATGTTATTTTAGGTTTTCCCCTTAAAACCTCTCACAGTTTTCCTTTGCGATGCTTTGGTCGGCACTTTTGCTTCGATTTCTTGGTTTCTTTCTCCCTAGGTAAGGATCATATGGTAATGATTACTGTAGTTGTGATTTGAGATCACAACAATGACTTGAGATTTTTTGTCTTTGTAGATTGTAAGGTTTGTTGTTCTACATACGTATATAATAGCTCATCGATTAGTCATGTAGTATGTAACGCATGTCATTAGACACCACCATCGGCATTTAGCTGGTTGTTTTCAAAACAAGAGTTCCCAAAATTTAATACCATCATCTACTTTGGGGAAAAAAGCAGCGAGATGCCAAAATTGTAAAATATGTGTACAAAAAACGATCTGTGGTATCATAAGTTGTAATATGATCAATAAATATGTGTTAGAAGTTCGATTTCAGGATGGCGACCAACGGGAGTTCCAAAGTTAGATGTGTTTGGTCATATAAGACCGGTACTTCTAGAGCATGAGAAGCATCTAGAGCAAATTAAACAAAAATTACTCGATGAACTACAGGTATGGTAAAATCCTCATTATTATTCAATCTGTTTACTTCGAATTTAATAAATTGAAAGTAAAGATCAAATTAGGCAATTTAGGGCTCACTGAACGTTCGTCTATCATCGCTGATTTTGTATTTGAGAAAAAATTTTTTTATAAATTCTGATTCATTTAGCTTTTTTAACTTAGAATTATATTCATAATGTCATTGCAGTTATCGTTTTCTCGATAGTTAAGCGTTATTGAAATTATAAAGCGAATAAAATATGGTTTTTGCCATGTGTGGGTAGCTGCTTCACTTCACCATCTATGATCTAATTTTCGACCTATAGTTACCGGAGCCATTGCTGCGACTATTGACTCCAGATTTTTAGCTATGAGAGTTGCAGGGTTGTTGCTAGGGGGGAGGGGAGTGTTCACATACATTGCCATCTGATTCTGAAGTGTTTCTATACGCTGTTTGATATGTAGTTCATATGTTTGTTGTATAACCTTCTAGGCTTTTAGGAAAGTAAGACCTATCTGAAGGAGCTGAGAACTGAAGTCGATAAATTCGATGATCACAATTTGGGCGCATCGGCTGCAAGTGCTTTACAACTATAAACTTTTACTGCTGCTATGTGCTGCTTATATATAGGTGATTTTGTTGGTTATATTATTTTGGTTAGTGCTTAAATTATAGTTAGAGTTTCATACTCCAATATTTCTTAGAAGTGAAAAAAAAGAGATATTATGAAGGAGGAAGGGGGATTGGAAAGATGCTTGTTTCTCTATCTTCTATTACCCGCATAGCCTCAAAAATGTTTTTTTTTATCGCTTTTACTTCGTTCTTCATTCAACTTCATCTACTTCATCGAGTATCGACCTGAAAAGTTCTCAATGAAATTGTCGCTAAGTAGCAGCAATTTCGATACTTACAAGCAAGCAGTTGTTAGCAGTGTATAGTTGATAAATGAGAGTAGCCAAGTGAAAACTCAAATTACTTATGCAGAGATTTGGAGGTGATAAGAACTCATTCGAGATGCAGCAGGTTAAAACCCTAAATATTTTTTCCCACTCAAGTTGGTGAATTTCTTCTCTGTTTTTGCCTGAATACTACCTGATTACTATTTCTGCGTTTCTATCAACATTGTCTATGCAGAAGTGTTTGAATTTGCGGTATTTTATAAATGGCTAATGTTCCATTCTTGCAGTTGATATTATGCTTCGTCATTGCATTTGTACTTTGGTTCTAATTCCATGTGAATATTCTCTGCAAAAATGCCGTATATCGATGAACCTTTGCAATAAATCCGTCGGGTTTTTGAGCAGAGTTATAAGTCCCCATGGTATTACTTATTCCTAGAGTATTACTTAGTAAGTAAAATAGATTTCAAAAAGGATCAGTGACCAAAAATGCTCCACTAGGATCGCGGCTCCTCTCGGAGCTTTGTGGGTGCGATTATGAAGCAATTTAAAGTGATGAATCGATCAAACCTTATTTCGAAGTGTCACTTGAAAAATATCAGAACCTATGGAAGAGCTGATGCTCATAGAGTACCTGACGTCTTCACTTCCAGCTTTTATTAAACTCCATCTCGAAGCATGCTTCACCACCTTAAGAGGCCTATTTACATAAGAATAAATTTCTTTTGTTTTGCCATAATAAAATATTGACCTCTAAGATCACTCTGGAGATAGTGGTAAATGTGCTTCCCAGTCTCAATCGCAGCCCGAGCTTGGCTATCACATATGATAATAAATAATCTCCGATCCCAACTTCAAATCCAGTAGCGGCGATCAAAACCAAACATCACTTGAACTCCATATTCACAATCCTGCAACAAAAAAAAACCCCTCAAGCCATAAGATACGCGACATAAGTTTATTTCAACTTAATTACAATCAGAAATACTGATATTCGTAAATACAACAATTAGAACTTTACAAAATAATGATCATTGAAAAACTGCCAAATAAATATATCAATGGGGTCAATTGTTGGTGGCGCAACTGTCCTGCCAACCTCCCCTCCCTCACCTTTTCCACTCCTGAATAAACAAATGGTCATAGGACATGAAACATTAATACGAAGAAGAAACCCAGCTAGCAATCTCAAAGACGAATGTTCGATCTTCAAAAAACAAATAGAATAAAATATTCGAAAATAACAAATATGAACCGGTTATGCAACAAACGAATGAATATGAAAAAAACAAAAAAACAAAACAAGAATGACACAAATGGGAATTGCAATCAAGCATAAGTGGAAGAGATATTTTGAGTGATTGGACATAAGGAGGTGTACTAATTGCAGAGAGAAGGCTTTCTTGCACTGATAAAAACAACACTGCTGCATAAGCACCATGTCCACAACTTAATAGCCAATGACCTGACCATTTCAATTACTAAAAAAAATATCGAATATATCTTCAATCTTTTATACTAACTTTCCCCTCCCCTACCCCCTCCCCCTCCCCCTCTTTCCTCTCGCTACTGTTTAGAGCGGAAACAAGAAGCTAGGGCGAGATACAAGCTAAGAAACGAATATAACAACAATAAAATAGAAATAAAATCGCCTGATTTATGAGAATGACATGACTCAAATAAGCACTCATCTGCAACATATATCACCCATCATCAAGAGTCTCCATTTGCCAAGTATTACAACCGTAACTTTTCTTTCATATTTTAAAGTCATCTAAAGACAACTAATATTTACCGGAAATATACCTGAAAAGTCGGAATATTCACCTGGGAATACTTAAAGATACACTTAAATACTGGGAGTTCGTAATGCTTAAAGAACATCCATAAAATATAAAAACATCTCATATTTAATTCCGGACTGGCTGCGGGTAATTCAATAAACCTTGGGTGAACATAAAACGACATCAAACGGGTAAAATAATAAGTAACAAAAGGCAGAAACAACATCTAATAAATGCAATACACGCCAATTTAGAAACGCGATGACATAGGCCTCCATAAATGGGCTTTGCGTAGCTCAACCCCATCTTTTCCCTTGTCTCTTCTTCAACCCATCTCCCGATAAGTCCCAAAACCTGCTTTTCCCTACTTCAGCGTTAGTATTCATGAAGAATGACATCACTCTACAGGCACATTTCAAGCCTGAACGGTTCCTCCATTGAACCTACCAACTCAACAAATACAGCAACACCGATCGATTAAACTCCACCATCACTTAGGTAACTTCTTCGGATGAAGGGCAGAGATAAGTGGCTGTGACATGTAGGCGGCTGTCTGCTGGGGTGGTTGCTGATTGGATGGTGAAAGCACATCCACATCGACCGGCGACTCGGCTCGCATACTCTCGTTTACACTTCCCAGTCGGCATACACAACGTGCCTCGTGTGCCTTTAGTAGAGCAGTCACCCTCTCCAGTTCACGTCGAAGCACTTGATTCTGCGTCTGAAACACCATCCAAACCTAGCATCAAACCATCAACACATTAAAAGCATCAGACAGGATAGGATTCTGCATATAAGAGAAATCAAAAACGATGCCTCAGACTCAACCAGAACAGCTACCTTCGTTGGTTAGTCACTTTCATCTCAGCCAACTACGACAGACCCTTCCTCTTAGGGACACTCACAGATCTCCCACCATGTGTCGGTGTTTAGCGAAGTCATCTTGTGACCCAAATGTTCTATCGATCATCCATTATGTTCATAAACCAAAAGAAGCAGTAGATGATTTTATAAAGAAGCTGAATTCTCTTTCTCAGACCCGCGACAGAAATATCCCGCATCTTCTCTATCTAATACGGCATTTCGCTCATCGCTCACATATCAACTCTACTTTAAATGCACCATCAATACACTTTCACACCTCTATCCCATACCTCCACAAACTGCATTCCAAATTCAACTTAAAATATTCTTCAAATAGTACCGAATACAGCACTTTCTACGGTGAGAAGGGAAACCGAATCTCCAAAACGTTCTGTTATATTTATGAACTATTTTTCGTGACTAGTCAAATTTGTCCCTACAATTGTCCTACCCTTCCCGCTTTCACTTCCTATATATTTATTAAACAAATAAACGTTCCTTATCGGCGTCTTCTACTATTTAAGAAAATTCCTGCCTTATGTTGGAGGAGAAATAAAATAATAGAGAAAAAATGACCTCAAAATAGATCGAGAAAACCCGCCAACGGTCAATGAATTCAGTAAACACGAGTGATAGATTTACCTCCCACCACCTACCTCCCCTAACCTCCATTCATTGGGACATAGTATCCCCCTTCCTTCATCCTCTATTCCACTGCACTTAGCGCTCTTTCCCCTAGCACTAAGAAACAATGAAAGTCACTCACTGAGAGAGCGACTTTCTCTTGCTCGAGTAGATGCACACGAGTGATCATCTCGTCGTGCTCCTCCTTCTTCCTCTTCCTATAGCGTACAGCGGCTGCCTTATTTCTTTCAAGGATCGTCACTCGACGCTCATCTGGTGGCAGATCAGCTGTTAATGAGGCTCGACCTCGACCGCGACCTCCTCGGCTTGTTGGTGGAGATACCCCACTTTCGTTACTGAAATCACATACCATTCCTCTAGTCAAGCCTGGTTTTGCTACTCCACTTCTAGAGGTTTATGCCCTGATTAAACAGTGCATGAAAGGACCAAGGCGAAAAGAGGGCCTCTGTGCACCTCACTTTTATATTTCACGCTTTAGCGAGCACAGTAGTTATTCGGTTATTCGTCCCCTCCCCTCCTCTGCCCTAGAAGGTATGCCGAAAACGTGCGAAAGAAAGAAACACTTTTTAACAGTGACTTCAAGTATCACTTATAAATGCAGTTGCTCTGTGTGCGTAATAAACGAAAGCACCGAACACAAACCTTCTGGGACCTTGTGAAGGCAGCTCGTT
Organism: Baylisascaris schroederi; assembly: GCA_006503575.1. Lineage (NCBI taxonomy): Eukaryota > Metazoa > Nematoda > Chromadorea > Rhabditida > Ascarididae > Baylisascaris > Baylisascaris schroederi. The sequence continues at coordinate 17,568 of QEWY01001576.1, forward strand.
GACCACTTTCTGTATTCCCTCTTGTTGCGGATACACCACCTCCTCATGATCGAAGTACTGCTGACCCTACAAAACACAGCTATATCATCATCATGTAATGCCATCCTAAATAAATAATAACCTGTAAAATACCTGAAAATAGCACCGTCACTCCCATTTCTACCGTTAAGATAAAGTTTCCATGGCAAAAAAATGAAGGAAAGGAAAAAACCACAGATATCAAATGAGGGAGTCTCGCTCACCTTCCTTCTTTTCCGCTCAAATCATCCCTCAATCATCCCTCTCTTCAGTTCACACTCCAACACCCACTATCGTCTCATCGAAAAAAAAAAAAGCAATATCAACACTTTTCATTTAAAATAACTCATTCATGCAAAAATTATGTAAGCAATTCCTTCAATCACTTCACGTTAAGAAAAAATGAATACCGATGACCGACGTCTTTCTTTCCTTCCTTATTATATAAATATCCCCGTCAAGGAATAAAGTTACAGTAAAAAAAAACAAAAAACAAAAAAAAAACAAAAAAAAACACGTACGGTTGCTTGCACCGTAGGACGATCGTTTTTCCTCACAATGATTGGTTTTACATCACGCGGATCCCAATCTGCAGGTGGCATTAGCACTTCAGCCCGGACTGCATTTAGCCCACTCGCGTCTTCTACCACTCCTCCACCCAACATCTGCAATTGAGTAGTCACTAAAGAAGCTTCAGCCCAAATTAAGTTCTTTTCTGCGTTCAAACAAATGCTATAATCGAATATTTCTATCGTCGACATTCCAAATCCAGGAAATATCTAATGAAAACTCTATCCAACTTTCTCAGCTCAAAAACTAAATTCCTCTCACCTCGCACGAACGAGATGGTTCGGTTTATCCCTCATCGTGTTTTATCCAAATCAAGGAACAGGTACGTTCACCTGTGGCTTTATTTGAACTGAAGCCTAAATTGCACCATACATGAGCAATATATAATGCAGCAATCTACATCATCATTAAGGTTAGTAAGGCATTGAAATTTGCTAAATAAAAGCTAGTAAAGATAAGCGATGAAATGTGAAATACAGTACCTGCCCAACAGCAGTGCCAACTTGTGTTGATGCTGTACCAACAGGCGGTGCACTCGATCGTACCGTAAGCCTCTTTTTCCTAAATTAAAGAACAATTCATAAGCAGTCAATAATTCCTCTATACTGTAGTCGCAGTTAACAATCTGATATGGCAGTTCCCAAGGCTTGTCACAATCAGTAGTGTTATGAGGTCGATGCAACATCCAAAGACGAATTAGCAAACGCCCTCCGTCGAATTTTCCGAAAAGCCTCAAACGCCTCAAGCCCACTATACTTTGCGTTTCCCTTGCCGAACCATCCGAAAAACCTATTTGCATTTCGACAAATTGATTTATGGTAATTTAAGAAAGGTGAAAAAATTCATACATGGAATGCTGCTGAGCGGATGATACAGGAATAGACTGCGGGGCAGAGATAACCGTTGGAGGGATCAATGACGAACTGACTGGAGTAGCGTTATTGCTAACAGTATTCGTCGTGAGGAGAGGCGTAAGAGTGGATGTCACCGAACTTGACGAGCATGAAGGAGCAAGCAATATTGATGGGGAGCCACCATCGCCTCCACCCGGCGAATTACTCGTACTCGGTACCGAAACCGATGCCGCCGCCGATGCCAAAGACGCAGCTATCGAAGCCGCTGATGGGATTCCTCCACCAGAATTTCCCTTAAATACTGATGTTTTTCTTTGCAAAATGTAATTCGAATCATCTAATAAAAAGGGTACTAAACTCTCAAGCGAAATATGCCCTCCATCATTGATTTGTTTCTCACTTTCACAAACATCGAAACGACGAATATCTAATTTATTCAAAAGTTTTATCTATCATTAGATGGCTAAAGATTTAAAAATATATATATGAACAGCAAGTAAAATATGAAAAAGTGCAACTATTGAAAAACGGTCGTGCATTCGGCTTCCTAACCTTCCGTCCCTAACACAATGTTCCAATTATTCATGTAACGGTCGCTTTTTGAAACCAATGTTTGTTGCCTAAACAACTCAAAACAGCTAAAAAATGGGGATTGCATCATTAATAAAGTGTAGAAAAAATAACAGCAGCAATAAGACAATAAAAGAAACAATAAAAGACAATAAACAAAAAATAAAGCGAACCAAAGGCGATGAGGTGGAATTGCTTCCTCCCAAGTAATTTAGAGTAGCCAGCCTATCCGAGTGCATATCCAGTACCGCATTCAACACGTCCGCCGTTTTAGGTGCCTGACCTGTATCCTCTCCAACTCTCGAGCTTTGCGTTGATAGACCACCGTTATCCTTCATCTTAAATCGATTCTTAATTCGCTCTTTATAACGGTGTAAATCCACCTGAAGAGAGTGGACAAAAGAAAAACGAAGAGTGCCCCGAAATGAAAGCCACCAGTAGCTAACTCATAGCGCTAACTGCCTGCGGTGTGAGCTCAAACGTTCAAAACTTTCCCATCTTGTAGCGTTAGATTCACTGTGTAAATTCCCTGCTAACAAGCTCAAGCCTCCAATTTCACTATGCCATGTGTTCTAAAAGCATTGCTATTATCGAATCTTTCGAATATTCCCTTCTTTGCGACCGAAATCTTATCCGTGGAACTGTAAATGAATAAATGAAATCTACTCAAAGTATATTTATGCTATATATTAGAGAACACTGAGATGACCATATGCACAATAAATCCAATATAACTCCACAACGTTCTCAAATTTCTCAACTGTATACTAAAAAATATGGAAAAAATACCAAATTATCTTGTCTATCAAATGACCATTCTATTACCTTTCATACCCTCAAACAGTATCCTTAAAAAGAGCTACGCATTAACAAATCATTAATAAGCTCACTGATTACCTACTCCCCACTTGAATTACTTAATAAGAAACATTTCCTTCATTTCCAATAAACCTATGAACCAATACCCTTTCAGAACTCATGCAAAAGCAGTGAGTAACGCTAAACACAGATAGAGATAAAGAATGAAAGAAAGATGAATAAACCTGTTGTACAAGACGTGCAAAATCCAAATTTTCGCCATCGAGATCTGCAGAAAGAACGTTGATGTTCGAGAAGAGACTTGGTGAATGAGCCAATGAGGATGGCAGCTTCAGAAGTGTTATCCCTCCGGTTGTCGGCAAAGAAAGCGTTGCTGGCACCAATCCATTCTGCATTATACGGCTAATTATTCCATGACAATATTCCATTATTCTATTAATTCTAATGTTTTAATTTCATTGCATTCAATACTTCAATTCATTTCAGTTATTACTTATTAGATGCGAAATAACAACAATATGACGGTGATATGGAGAGTTATCGCAATCAAATCCTTCGATGAACGAATCCCATTAGTACCAAACAATTAAAAGAGATATTCCTCTCTCTCAATCACTGTTCACTACGGAAATTACTGTTGCTTTATGAGCAAAACTAAAATCGATATGCAATGTTTGCAGTTGACTAGGACAAACGACGCTAATAGACATACGGTTGACCAAAATGCAATTTTTCATGACAGACGAGGATCGCTACAATGAAAACTTCCTGCAAAAAGGAATAAGCAGAAGTGCGGGAAGCTGCCTTCGATAAGCCACAAAATTCAATGAATTAATTTTTCCTGGTCACTGTATAGGACCCTTTGCAAATTACTGCACAAGTATAACAAATAAATGAAAGAAAAAAATGTACTCTCCAACTTGCACTACATTCAGTTATAGCCGATGCCGATGGCGGCCATATTAAGCCTGCACCCATTTAACGGTGCCGTCCTCACTTACAGAATTTGCATAATCATTCAAAAACTATGCGTTAACTCCCCAGAAGCGTCAATGAAAGAAAAGAAAGGTAGGAAATGATAAGAGAATATAGCGGTAAGAGGATAAACCAATCTTTTTACCGATTCTGCCATCTATACATCTAGAAGCACAAAAAAAAGACTCCATCTCTTCAGTGACTATAAAACTTCGAAGGCTAAATACTACAGACATGGCATAGGCGACAGTGAAGAGCTCATGTCATGCACATGATACCAATGAAAATAGTACAGCAATGACGAAGAGTGAAAAACAAAAAAGCGAACAAATGAAAGTGGCAAGAACCTGTTCAAGTAGTTCCTGGTTTCCTTGACTTATTCGACGATTCGCTTCGCGAAATTTCGCTTCAAATGGATTCACCGATATACATTTTTGCATCAATTCGGCGGTCGATGGGAATTCCGCTGTAATAGTTCGAAAATTTCACCCATCCTATCACTATCAGCTTCTTAGATCGTCGACTCAAAGCTTCAATTAATTTCAGTGGTAGGCAATCGGATCGGTTTGCTAATTATGCTACAATACAAGAGAATCGACTTAAACTGTTCGAATGCATAGAATGACTGCAAGTCGGCTTATTTGCCAAAATAAACAACTTGGCAATAAATTCTAGGCGATAGTGAAATGGAATATGCTTCAAACTTTCATAAATCGATTCACAAATCGAGATCACCCTACGCCACCAAATTACGAATAAATCTCCCTCAACAGTGCAGATGTTTGCAAGAAGCAATGTTTCCTCCATAATTATAGATCCCCTCCCCACAATCTCATGCAAAACATGAATTTGGAACACAAAATTTCAGGACACTCATGTTCAACATCCTATTCCAAACCTCCTCACTCCTCTCGATCTCTTCTTCACTTCCTTTCCTTCATACACCAGTTGACGATAAGCCAAATAACATTATGAATGAGATAAAAACCTGTTAAAGAAGCAGAGTTGGCGGCGATCATTGAGGACAAATTAGGCGTCTCAAGTGTTACCACGTCCACTGAAGGATCGTCTCTTTCCACCACGCTGTCCATTTTCATCAACTGAAATTTGCATATCCTCAATTTATGCAAATTTCGACCAAATGACCATATTTAGATAAGGGGGGGGAGAGGGGGGGAGGGGGGAGAGGAGGAGAGTGATTATTGGCCAACACTGTACACATCCCACGAGTAAACAATGAAAAAAAAAGTTCAAAGATGAAGGGCACTCAAGCAACCGTCGTAGGCATCGATGATTGTACTGCTATGCTAATTGATCTAAATATATAGGAGAGCCAAAAAGAAAAAGAAAAAAAAAGTGACAGTTTATATCCATTTATCTGTATTAACATTAACAAAAAGGTATCCAAGAAGAGCAATATATCAAAACATCACCACCGGCTTTCCCTGCAATAGGAGCACTAATTTTTGCCGGAAATTTCCACCGCTCATAAATAAAAGTGGATTCTCCATAGAACTCAAATGCCCCCTACTCCCCTGCTATGAATTTTCGACCGGAAAAACAGCCCGTGCGTCATTCAACTCTACTAAGTCATTCAAATCTTCGATAACTTCCCGCCTATAGCATTAAAACTTCAGCAGTTTAGTCCTCCATAACAACATTATGTTTTTTCAAATCTCACTTCTTACAAACTCCCACCTCAACTGCATCAACTCTTTGCAAATAAAGCCAAAAAAAAACTTATCAGTTCGAGCCTACCACTTATCACTCACTGATAAATCAATAAAACAATCTTTAAATATGTTACGAACCAACGTAAACGATGAAAATTCTTATACCAAAGATAAAAAGAAAAAAATAACATCGATAAAATCACTCACCATTGGTCCGCTCGACGTTGAAATACCATTATTATTGGACGAACTTGTTGCAACAGACATACAGTCTCTCACCTATTAACTGAAAATCACCAAAAAGTTTCATGGTGCAGCAATATTATCAGAAGCATTTCAATACGAACGCATAATATTTCATAAGTCGAATGATCATTACGATTCAAAATAAATAAAACAAATAAACAATAAATAAACAAATAATACAACTCACTTTTTTAAACGAATAAATATGCAGTAAACAAATATATAATAAATCAATTAAACGGGAGGAAAAAAAAAAGGTAGAAAAACCTTAAGAAGACGCAAAAATGGTAGCAAGATGAAGGACAACGAATCACTATTTCGGAAAACACTTCACCTCTAGAGCATAACAATCAAACGTACCTTCTCATCAACACCCTCTCTATTCAAATTATATCGATTCCACTCGACTAACATGAAGTACAATCAAATGCGATTACCATATATAATTCATACAGTAGTATTGCTATGCTCTCGTATTTACTACCAAACACCATAGTGCATCCCTTTCCCCATCTCCTCACTTCTTTACTTTCTTTGCTTGTACAGCGTTACTGCCAAACTAACTGATCACATATAAATTTTTTTTTTTTTGTCAACGGCACAAAAGATCTATGGTCAGCAATATTACAGCTCAAACACTAAATAAGATTTCACGTACGTAGGAATGAACTTCAACGTCGGCCACTTTTTGCTATAAAAAAAATTGGAAAATTCAGGGAAAAAATACTTGATTTATGAAAATTTTTTCTCAATTTTGAAAAATGAGAACTTAGTTTTTCTATATCGTTGCTTGAAAAATCAAGAAAAATTTTAGGAAATCCACATACATCCAATTAAGAAACATAGGTAGACACTTCTCAAAAATATACAGTAGCATATATGAATTTTCCAACTCGCCCGCAAACGTTGTGCCATCTTTTACCATTCAACTACTTTTACTTGCCTATTTTCTTCCCATTTTTACATCTCAAAAACTCTTAAGACCTTAAAATATTGTATAATGTTCACTCTAAATTCATACCTTTTATTTACTATGATCGACAAAGGATTAGCAACAACAACCAATTCTATTTAGCATAATCGTCATAAGCAAGTGCAAAACGCATCCACCCAATCAAATCCCATCGAACCATCCCTCCTTAGCCCATAGAATATACTATGATCGATCGCTAACGTCGATACAACACCTCGAATATAGATATCAACCAATATCCCTCTCCGTTTCAACGATAATAAATCGAAATCTTTTATAAAACATATTGATTCAAGAACAAATTACGAAATATTGTATCACTATAATCGACCTAATTACCTAATGATTTAACCTGAATGGAATACTTTAGCAATCAACGATCGTCACCTCTTCATACAAAAATACACCTAATTACTTATAATGCCTTAATCAACTCATATAAAGCCCATATTACTGCCATGTTTAAATAGCAATTTCTAATGCCATATTGTGTTATATTGTCTTTTTAG
>QEWY01001576.1:36106-64943 GCA_006503575.1 Baylisascaris schroederi
AAAAAACTACAATAAATCAGCGCAAAAACAAAGAAAATTTCTTAACGGATGCCATAGTAAATTGAAATAAGTTTAATATCGTATATCCAAGCTCTCCATATTTCCTCTTGAATTAATCCAACAATGCCCTATCAAAAAATATATATATATATTCACCTCTCAAGTGGTAATAAAAATGCAATGATGCAAAAATAATAGCCGCAGAAAATTATTACAGAATACGTGCATTAAAACGTTCGTTAACGTTGAATTACTGTTGCGTGCAGCTTGTTGAAGCAGCAATGCGCGATCGATCGATTGTCGCCAATCTATACAAATGAAACGTGTGCGCCCCGGCTGGTTGGTTGGTCCCCTGCCCGCTAGCGACTGCTGCAATAGCAGCACCCTCCATAAGCAATGCATGCGTTAACGTCCCTTTCACAACCCGATCGATGACAACCCGCAACGCCTTTCCCTAATCATACCACCGTATCACTTCAAATAAAACCCCTGAGGCTATAAATTTTTTGCGCCCCGGCTGGTTGGTTGGTCCCCTGCCCGCTAGCGACTGCTGCAATAGCAGCACCCTCCATAAGCAATGCATGCGTTAACGTCCCTTTCACAACCCGATCGATGACAACCCGCAACGCCTTTCCCTAATCATACCACCGTATCACTTCAAATAAAACCCCTGAGGCTATAAATTTTTTAGCAAAATTAACTCATGTGATTCATAAATATGCATTTTGAGTTCAATTTATGCGATAACACAACCTATCCATAAGCTCACTTAAATCAACTCTTAACAATAAAAGAACATCTGGAAATAAGAAACATATAGAATAATTGCTAAGTATAAACTTATTTTCCCACCTAGCAAAGCATACAATAAATAAGATAGAAGAGAGAGAAAGCGAAAGAAAGATAGAAAAAAAGAGAGAGAAGAAGAGAAAAAGAGAATATCCACCACAGCAACAATAATAAACAAGAAATAAGCATAAATCGCTTGTGAATATCTTATCAAGCTATAATCGTTTCAATAAATAAATTTACAACGAAATGCAAAAGAATTCAAGATCAAAAGATCAAACGCAATGGCGCATGCAAAAAAGATGAAAATAATCGAACGAAAAACACATTTCATATTAGATTCGTCTTTTGATATCAATCTTACAATCAAACATTTCACACTCGTAAAAACGATTTTTATAGATTGTTTACAGTGATCGAAACAATTTTATTCTATATCGGCCATATCCCATAGCCGAAATTCACTACTCCTTCTAGCTAGTATAGAAATTAGAAAATATAAATCTAAAGACTTGAAAATTTCATGAATCGGAAAATTGGATAGAGATGAAGGGAGAAAAGGAAAGGAAAAAGAAGGAGAAAGAAAGAGAGAAGAGGAATTTAAAACTGAAAGAATTATCAAAAGTGAACATAAAATATAAAAAATTTTTCATTCGATTACTAAGTGCAAAATTTTTTCTACAGTACTACTTGAAAATTAAAAAAAAAGTGTGCAAAGCGAATAGTAAATTGCAAGCTTTAGAAAAAAGACGTAAATGATATTAAAATAGCTACCCAGTGTATTCTAGCATAATCGGCTAGCCATGGGGATGGCGGGTGGAGGTGGGGGGAGCAAGGTGGTGGCCAGTGGTCAAAAAGAATGCAGAAATGGACGAAGGAACCTTGTTAATTCCCATGAGTATGTTGAGGAAGAAAGGCGCCGCTAGGGAGACGAAATGAAAAAGCCCAAAAATAGCATAACGTCGCCAATCACCTATTGGTCATCCCTGTTGAGAAAAAGTTTTCTACCTTACCAAATATCAAACTTCTAAACTCAACAGTAGAATATACCCGGGGAATTATTACAAATTCCACCATCATTCGATACAACAATATCGCATAGATCGAAAAAATAAAACAACTAAACTTCAAATTTTTTTTCAATAGAAAACATTTTCAAAATTTTTCGGAAACAAAACTTTTTCATATATTATTTTTTTAAAATATATTTTACGCGATGAATAAAACAAATATCCTCTACATAGCAAAATTATATAATCAAAAAATATTAAACAGAAACAATAATTAATCAACATAATCTTGCTGTCTCATTTATCTTATACACTACCTATCGATTCAATTTATATATAAATTACTAAGAAACGAGTGAAAAAAAATACCGGAAGAGAAATATGAAGCAAAAAAAGGTCGGATATAAATAAAAGAAAGAGAAGGTGACAGATTTGTAGGAATATAACAGTGATAAGATGGATGTAAATTTCTTCAAAATGTGAAATGCGAACGAGAGAGCGGCAAACTTACAACTAATGCAAAAAAGAACATTTTAAAAAAATTTGAAAACATAATGCAAATAATAAATAAATAAATAAATAAATAAAACAAAATAAATAAAATAGACGAACAACAATTATTGCTATATATAGCAAAAATTTGCGCTCATAGAGTAAAGTGGATAAACCCATAAACAAAATGCACAACTAAACCTAAATATGGAAAGAAAATGAGAAGGTGAAAACGATAAAAGTAAAGAAATTAGCTTTTAAACAGTATAAAGAGGGGTATGCGATGAATCACGCAAAGTAAAGCGCCTCCGTAAGCAATGTGTGGTGGTAACGCATTGCATGCCATACTTTCCCTTCGATTCAACGTTCTATTCTACAAACAACAATACACACACAACCATCACATCACCAATATACCCCAAAAAGTATTACTACTCGCATGCCTAGCACATAATATAACAATAATAATAACAGCAGTAAAAATAATAATCAACAATAATAGTTGATAACAACTGATAGTAGTAATAATAATAACTAACAACAATAATGATTAATAATAACAGTAATTAGTGATAATAACTGATAACAATGATAATAATAAACGATCCCCCTTCAACGCAACAATCACTGATATTTTCCCTCAGTAAAACTGAAATTTTCCCTTAGTAATGATAAGATACTCTTAAAAAGTGCTGGTAATTTTTTTTCTTAATTCCGATTTGATTGCACATTTGCAAAATACATCAAAGAGACATTCAAAAGGAAAATCCGTCAAGAAAGGAGACAGAGGCGGCATTGATCCTCTGCTAAGTAAGTGAAGAAAGCAGCCACACTCCTCCACCCAATAATTATTATATTCCTTTGCAGAAGTGCTCAAACATGCCGTTGAGACTCATTCTTATTAAATGCTTTACTAACTGCCGATATGCCTCCAAATAAACCTCTAAGATCATACTTTCCACATTATCACATCAATAAATATATTATCAGTTATCACCACGCTGATTTAACTTTATATCTCTTTTTCAAATAACATATTTACCAAAAAAATTTCCCATAGTAAAAAAGTAGGAAATGCACCGCAAAATATTCAAAAAGACTAAACCACCGACCATGACATGATGGTGCCGTTCTTTTCTTCTCGAAAAACGCCCCTTCTTTGCCTTAAAACCTCTCTATGCCGAATTTTGGATGAATTTCTCGACAGCGAAACAGCACCACCTGACAATAACTAATATGCACCATTTTGCTGCTAAAATAACTCAGTTTGAAAAAAAAAAAACTATTTTCGTATCTTCAAATTAAAATTCGGCAACTTCTTTGCAAAAGTAAAAAGAAAACAAATAAACCACTAGGCCAATCTATCTCTCCCACTTCTAGCAGCAAAAAGAATTTATTTCAACAATATCAACTTCAACAGAAACACTACTCAGCGATACGGGAAAGGCTATAGCAGACTGTAGAAGCAATATGCTTAATTAAAGAGTGAGAATAAAAAATATAAGAGAAGCGAAATCCAGATATACCTAGCAATAACTTCAGCGAAATCCAAAAAGAAACACCCCGACCAATAGCAATAAATTCATTCATCATCAACAAGACAGATTCATAAAGGCGAAAAGATTTTGACCTCCATATTTCAAAACAAATTAATATAAGCAAAAATAGACTGTTTACTTAAACTCTTGATCATAGATCATACCCAACTTTATATTTCCTTCCTCTATTAAAAAATAATATAAACCCCTTTATGTTGTTCGGACACAAATAATAAATACAACGCCTCCACAAAAAAACAAGCACCATTCCATTCCCAACACACTTCTTTAAAGCGCATGAAAGTAATAATAATGTAATAGCAGATCCGACCAACCGCTCTCTAAAATTAAGTAGCATATGTTTACTAATTTCTACTATTCGAATACACTCATTGACAAAAGAAATCGAATTACAACTCTCACAGAATGTATAATCATTTAAGAGGTAAACGACGCTTAAAAGATAAAAAACCAATCACTTATTGCTATTCATTTAATTCAATACTATTAACGCTTTCAATATTTTTCTCGAAAATTCAAAAAAAAAAAAGAAATCTACCGACTCGATTTAATTCAATATAGAATATCGCTTCATGTTTTGAATTCATCGCTTTCCAACAATAAAAAACAACGTATATTTCCGCATAGAATTTCTCACGGCCCTATAACACCCGTCAACAGCGTGTGAACTCTCACAGTTCGTTTCTTATACCAAATTCTTGAAATATTTTCAAAAAAACCCCCTTTAGTCAACCCGTTATTCACCAAAACTGCACTCCCCCTCCACTCTCCCCCCACCCCTTTCTTTCATTCCATCAAGAAAGAAGGAAGATATATTGTGGCTCATAATCATCGCCTACAGCTAACATATTCTATAATCACAGTTTGCATTTCAGCAGGATTATATAGATCAGCATATTCGCAAACAAAAACTTCTACCTAGTACGTCATAAGCATAAGAAGCATACTCGACATCTCTTTAGTACATTAAGCTCATTTTTCAATAACAAGAAATTTCGCTTGCTAGGAAAGGAAAGGAAGAAGAGGTGAGAGGGGAGAGGGAATGACAGTTAGCTAAAATCTTGCAATTACTAAATCTTTGAAAAATTTCAAATATCGTAAGGATAAAGAGAAAGAAGAGCACAGACAGTCTCAAAAAAATAAAAAGCAACGAAGCAAAAATGATACAAAAAAACTAATACCCTTTGTTGAGCTCCTGCTTTAGCTCTTTTTCATTTCATCCTTAAATGCATCCCCCTGCCAATTTCTATAAGTGAAATATTTCAATCGAATCAAATAAAAATGAAAATAGAAACAATCATCTCCAATTACAAATTCAAATTCAATGCGAAATTACTCGCTTACAAATGTTTAATAATTTTAGAGTTGCAATGAATCTAGAGGCATATAAGAAGAAAATAATAAAGCAAACTGCCAATAGAGAGGAGGATTAAAGAGGATAAAGTTGTTTTCTCTCTGAGTACAGCATAACAACAATTATTAATAGTCTTAACTGAAGTATACATCTCATCGATCGGCTGGCTGGTTGTAAGCAAATCATCTTATTCACAGAACACCACAAAGATCGTTTGGGTCTAAGTAACGAAAACAACGATGCCTAAAGGCTGTCAACAGTGTTAAGGGCGGATTACACAGCAGCCACGCCCAACTTCAACAACTACTTTCACCTTTGATTCTGCTCACATTCACCATTCAACCAGCCATTACAGTAACAGCAACACATTATACCCCAGAGCTATTAAATGAAATTACAATATCGAAAACAGGATATTTAATAAATTACCAAAATATTTTAAAGGACAGTGTCAATTCTATTTTAAGAGCAACACAACTAATCAATTGAAAAGCTAAATATTTTCTGTTCTAGAACAATAGTGACTACCCTCCCCCCCTCCCCTTTTCCCGATTGTCATCATTATAAAGCATTCTAATAGCAATAAACAAACACTTCTAGAGTCAGAGGAAGAGATTTTAATAGATTACCTAACCAACAAAATAATTCAATTCTGCAGTTGTATTTTGTGAGTGAATTTTTCAAGTGATATTCACAAAATTCAACATTTATTGGCAATATCATCCAGTAGCTATCTCTACTACCATCAATTAAGTGCACATTGATAAAGAATCCCCCCGTAAATAAAACAAAAAATAAGAAATAAATAAATGAACAAATAAATAAACAAATAAATTAAAAAAATAAAATAAAAACTGCAAAAGAAAGAACTAAATCACTAATAAACTATATTAAGAAAGTTGCCCATCTTTTTCTAACTTAGTCTTTCCTTCCCAATAAAGCAAACAACCACAACTTCTTTTAAGCGCAAGGAAGCTAGACACTGAGTAAATGCCATAAAATGATTCTAAAATGCAATGGTTTTAATAACATGGCATAAAATGGAATATCTCTTACCGCCTCAAACAGGCACAAAGCATGAGCTCCAACTCTTAGTAATTTCCTTCTAGAGGGTTTTTATACATCAAATTAGATCAACAGAATAGCAATATAGCAATGTAAGAAATAAAAATGCAAGGAAACATTACTTATTCGTTGAAGGAAGCAAACAAGATGAGATTACAAGACAACATACATACACTGTTTTCCTCTTTCTTTTCAAAAAACGTCCATCCACCTATTCCACTTGTTCGTCGAATTGAAAAAAAACGGCTGTCAATAACTCAAATAAGACAGCATGCCGTCAGTCAATAACTGTCGCAATATTTGGCTGATGAAGTGATGATTGAATAATGGAAGCAAGAAATGCAGTTGCTTGTCGGTCATCAACGCAACGCCAACAATCGTATAAGCATAAAATTGAGCCATCACATTGCCATATCCCCTCTTGTCAGCATACTAATCTACTCATGCTCATGCCCCATTGCAATTATAAACACCTCGCCAGCCGATAACACCACCCTGCCAGCCGTACCCCTTAATCAACGAATCAATAAATCCAAATGACTACTGACTGATACATTAAATGCAGATCTTCTCTAGCCCACAACATCATCAACTAGCACGTTATAGAGAGCAAATTTAATGCTGATTTGTGTGCCTATGTATGACTGTAAGCTTAGTGGTCAGGATGAGGGCAATACTGGAGAAAGCAGGAGGAAGATGGGTAGGAAACAGGAAAATCCGACAGATATTACAATTCCAAAAAAAGCGCAAAAGGCAAGTGATTCCCATCCCTGTAACATAGCACCATCAAGGCACCGCTGATCGGTTTTACCCATAAAAAGGTAGTTTCGCATATCAAACGGTCATTGAGCCATATCAAATCCTAAACGCAGCAATAGAGGGAGGGAGACGGTCTAAGACAGAACTAGCCGATCAGGAACGCATGCAATCGATATTCCCAAAACGTTTCCTCAAACATGTGGCGGGCAAGTCTGCTTGGAATACCTTGGGATCAATGCCTTAATTCAGTAGTGCCTCATTTACAATTCAATCATGCCAACATATTTCGGATCACATCCTCAATAATTCAGTTGGTTTTAAGAGCATCATCCTCTACCTCAACAGGAATCAACTCCCTCTCAAACAACAACCCAAAATAATGATAGATATAACCATCATTGATAAGAAAACCAACTACTTCGTTCTTGCTTGCTAACATCAATAATGATGTCAAAACACGACCATTATGTAGACGAGAATTCCCTCATCATCCACGATTGATAAAACGCAATTTGCTCTTTTTAGAAATTGTTCATGTCCATGCAATTTTATCTACTTCTAGTGATGGTGCACAAATTGGTAAAACCAACACTTCCTACCCGCTTCTTCCCCACCCCTCCCCCACTAAAAAATTCCAAGCCCTCAATTGCAAGTGTTAACCTTTGACCTTTATTAAATATGAAAGTATAAAACGAACGACTATTTCAACGAAAAATGGAGATAGAAGAGTTTTTCATGTACGATATACATAAGCAATTGTTATAGGCCATCAAATTCCATCCTTCCAATCATATCCTTCGATTTAATTCATATTCCAAAGCTATTTTCTTAACATGTAAAGTCACTAAAAACAACCAATTTTTTTAATATTATAGTTAAATGAAAACCTTTAACGCTTCAACGCCAGTAAGTCTCTTTTGTTTTTCTTGATCACGTAGTATAATAAATGGCTGTCCATATTCATCGAACATCACATGTGCTGCAGTAGTCGCCATCGTTTACCTGGATGTGTTGATTTACCTGTAATAATTTATTCAGAAATGACAAAACAGGTGGTCTATAAGAATTTCCACGAGTCCCTTTTCTATCTCCTCTCTTATATTTTTAAATTTCTGTATAAATTGACATCACAACGCATTAATGAACTCAGAGAAACGATAAAAAATTGCACTGCATCATTGCAATTCTAAAAATCAATAAAAATTTATTTCCAATGATACACATCCATCTTGTCACTACGAAGATTATTATAATATCATAGCTTTCGATGTTCTAATATTTCCACTGAAATAAGTG
Organism: Baylisascaris schroederi; assembly: GCA_006503575.1. Lineage (NCBI taxonomy): Eukaryota > Metazoa > Nematoda > Chromadorea > Rhabditida > Ascarididae > Baylisascaris > Baylisascaris schroederi. Next base: position 44,431 of record QEWY01001576.1, read on the forward strand.
AAGGATATTGTGAGTGCAGAATGAAAGAGATACGCCTAGCATTAAAAAAAAATTTTTGATGGTAGCGGATTTTTCCATCATTTTTTACCCTCTGCTAGACAGATGAAGCTTTGAGGCATCCTTCCCTTGAAATTTGGATTTGCTTATGCAATGGGATTTTTTATTTGGTCATCTATGACTACTTAGGTATTGGCGATTGTAATAAGCGAAAGAAATTACTGGATCTCTACATTATTGAAATCGGCGGTTTTTTCTCACGTCAACATGCCATACGTGCTAAGACGTATAGGATCACGCAAGGACAGTCCACTGATAGCCGATGCAGGGAAAACGATTGGTAGCAGGTTGATGATACTGATATTTTTTAAACTATTTTACAAGACATTGCATTCCCGCTCCCCTCCCCTCCCCATCTCCCTCAAACGATTTATTCCATTTACTTGGCGAATCTTTTCAACGCATTATTTAGGTTTTATTTATGTGATAACCTTTAATATCACAACCAATAATGAAAACATGGATCTAGAAATACATCATTATTTATTAGTATTGTTATTCTGCTTACGATAATCAATAAATCAACCTATCACTAAAAAAACTGCCTGCAACAAAAAAGTATCGGCTGCATGCAAATAAAACCGCATCGGCCGAATTTATTTCTCTCAGCGGTCGTTTGCATTGAATAAATTATCAACATTGAACATAACTACACCTTTAAAGATTTCGAACTAAGAATTACGAAATGAATTTACGATAAATAAACCACAAATAGTGAGCATTTATGTAAATTTAAATTGCCAAAAATGATAAATAGTTTAGCGCAACAAATCCCACAACACTAAATTTTCTTATTTATTATTTAAATAAAATTTAAGCAAAAAAAAATTTGATAGTGATAGCCGAATATCTCTAATAGATATACGAGTAGAAGATAACAATACGTAAGATAAAAATACCTATAAGCATAACCGGAAAACATCCGGAAAATCAATAAGCTCCAGTTAATAAATCACTATATCCTTCATATAGCTTAGCTAAAGTCACGCGCAAAGCAGCCCGCAAGCGATTCGCTACGCGCCGAAAAATTTCCCCACAACACAACAAACGATAATCGTTCGGGTGAAATAATTCAGTGGCTCTGCATCTCTGCCCATTATGTCGTGCCGTCTGCCGTCTAGAGTTTTAAAAATGTATTCTTCAAAAGTACATCAAAAATAATAAGCAAATCTTTGATATTTTAGCAAAAGAAAATATTTTCTTCTGCTGTATATATAGAAAAAAATTTTCACAAAATTTTCTACTATCTTCTCACAAAATGGTGATATGCAATAGTCCTATGCTTTTTTTCTGTTTTCGTCGACTTTGCCGGCCATGGGTGAATAAATCTCTTAAAAGCGATGATCGTCGATCAGGAATTCGCTGAAGGTCACATTCCAATTCGACTTAGTGAAACATTCCGCAATGACAAACTACTTGTTTTACCCAACAAGAAAAAAAAAAAGAAGACAGACGTACATGAAACGGCGGAAATGTCTTGGTGCAGATATTAAAAAAAGAAAAAACTAGGAAGGGAACCGAATAAACTTTTATAAAACAATAAAATTTTGCATGAGCTTATCGATATCATCGATACGAATGAGTTGAAAAGCCGGTGAATAATCATTGATTAATATAGAGTATCAAATATTTGAAGAGATTTGTACTGATTACCTTTCGAAATTTATTTACCTGTAGAGGGTTAATTAACCTGCAAAGGTGCATTTGAAGTACATAGGCAAAAGAGAGGTCACTAAACGGTTTGATATCTCTTTATCAACTTATCAGTCATTTCAGCAAAAAAAAAGGAAAAAAGGAAAAAAAAAGAAAAAAAAAGAAAACAAAGATGTGAAAAAGCATAAGAATGCGAGAAAAAACACCTGATGATAAGGAAATATAATTGGTGACACCTAGACAATCGTTACCTGAGAATGATAAACGTCTGATAGTCGAATTTTTTTTTTTTCACCTATGAATAAATGCATGTATATTTTTTTACATTAAAAATATTTTTATTTTATTCTATTTATTTTTATTATTTCAATACATCGAAGTGAAGAAACTATAAAAGTAGATAGAAAAAAAAGAAAATAGGAGAGAGTAAAGTAGAAAGCAACAATAAAAGGAAAAAAGTGAAACGTCTGTACTTGGTTCAAAATTCGATTGCAGTTTGAAAGATGAGGAAGTAAATAAATTCGAGAAGTGGAAAATATGCAAAACACCGTTTATGTTGCACACTTTTTGGCAAGCTCAAATTGAGGGGATCACGTCTATGCAAGATGGTCAAAGATTTCTAGCCTACTAGTATGATTTGGCCTATATGGACCATGGCAAACCCGGGGGTTATGATATCAGAAACCAAATAAATGGGACCGACGATACACGGGTAGGGCATCTGAAAGTGGATTGGCGCAATGAACGCCTTTCGATAATATCCGGTGTATCTATAGCGCGAATGCAAAAGGATAAAACTTCTAATTTCCGAGGACTTTCCAACAACACTGGATTTTTGATTTGGTGAAATTTCGGGTCGATAATCCACTGAAGTTTAGGATCGATTATAAGATTAAGATCACGAATACCATTTGTTGAAGGTTTATATTTTTCTTGTGAAGCATTTAACTGCCATAATGCATCAATATCCTTCTGTAGAATATGGAACTCATGGTGAGGACCATGAATGATATAGTACATAGAAGATCGACTGAATGCTCCCAATTTAAGTGGTTTCCTTAGGCAATAACGATAAACTATAGAAAACGTCGATTCTTGAAGCAATGCGTTGAAGATATGAAGATAATTGCTAAATTTTAGCGGTCTCTTTCTCTTCAATGTATACCTCTCGATTAAGTTATTCATGGATTCTAGAAAACACTCACTCAACTCCCCAACGCTGAGTGAATTTACAACGATCGTCATCTAGTCTCGTAAAGGAAGTTTCAACTTTAAATTGTAGATTAGATTTACCACTTTGCTGATAAGGAATAAAGATAAGATAATGGTACACAAAGTATTCGATAGCAATTGTATTTATGAGAAACGAGATGCGGAAGGATTAAATCCATATATGCAGCAATAACCTCATACTCGTCGATGATTCTTTCTGCTCAATATTAACAAAAAGGTATTCACTCTTATTAAATCTTACTAATTAACAATTTAATAAAACTAGTGATTAAATTAAATAAATCAATGAATTATTTATTTCTTAGGTAAATTAACCTCTGCAAATATTTAAACGTGCAGCATATTTCTAATTTTTTTTTTTTTTTTTTTTTTTTTTTTTTTTTAAATTCAAAAGCGAGATTATTACCTGCATTTAAAATAACATAGAAAAATATTATTATGTTTTTATTATTCAGTTCGATGCTCGCATAATATTCAAGCATAAAGCTGTGAAATTGCTTCTTAAGAAAATAGAGGGCTTTTTTTATTTAAATTGCCTATTCCTTTTCATCTCTCCCCGATGAAAATTGCTTACAAGTATAGAATTGGAATGCTTTTTCAATTGGCAAAATATGCTTATGTGAATGAAAAATAAATAAGAAAAAAATTTCAAAAAAAAAATGATTATAACAAACTGTTGCCGATAGAATCGCTTTAGGCGATGCGTTTGACGATCGACTGAGGACACCTGAAGGCGTTTGATGATCAAAGACTATTTTATTTCTGTTGTTTTACAGCCTCACCAATAGATATCAGCTTATTGCTCGAGTAAGAAACACGAAATATGTACGCATTTTTGCATTTTTTTTTTTAGATATATGGAATATTTCTGTCGTATTTTGCATATTCAACAACAAATATTTCGCTTGATTAACAAAGCCGAATGTTTTATTGCACTGTGTGTAATTTCATTTTTAAAAAGTGGTTGTTTGGTCGAGACGATGGTTGAACGTATTTGGTCGCCAAAGCTATTAGATCTGCAACGCGATGTGATCGAGAATACGCCACAAATCACTACGAGAACGCTCTGCATCTATTGTATAGAGGGTATAGCTAATTTTTCACGTATTATTCATTCTCCAAAGGTGTCCTCCGTATCGATTCTCGATGATTTGTGAGGTAGACTTTGTTTGGATGCATTACATGCAAGTATTATTAATTATATGAATTTTATTTTCATTAATGGCATTTAATTGTTTAATGTTCATAGGTGTTATGTTNCCCCCCCCCCCCGCCCTCCCAATGATGTTGATTTGAATTGACTTTTCCTTTAGATTTGAGTAAATGAAATTTCTGAAGGATAGTAAAAAATCGAGAAAAATTTGCATTTTTTAAGAGAATATTTAGCAGAATGAATATCGTTCTGAAATAATAAGAGCATAGAAGATTTTTCTTATTAAGGCTCTAACACTGAAAATTTATAAATGAATTGATCATAAATGTTTTTCGATCACTTAAAAAAAATTTTTTTTTTGTAGATTCCAGAATAAACCTAATCGAACAATATCAATGAAATCGTTAATAAATGGAATTACGACCAGAAATACGAATAATGAAAAAACTCTCGAAATTGAGGTGATTATATTCTAGTTTATTTTATTTTAAAATATTCAACAGAGCATCTATTAACTTCTCTTCGCATATGACGACGATTCGATCATTGATTCTATTATTTGTTGTTGTTGCAATTGCGCTTATTTGTGGATTTTCTATGAGTTTCTACGCGCATTAGGCTGGAATGATTTTAGAAAATTTCATTTTTCGTAACAAGCAATGAAACGAAAAGGATTTTAGCTGCTTGAAGAGATGACCAATGACCAGATGACCATTGCAAGCCACCTGTTTGCAGGAAGTATTTCTACCACCAAAGAAACCGGAAGTGACCGACCGAAATTCTCGTCAAAAATATCAACGTTTCCGTGAGAAGAAATTCATATGCGAGCATTGTGGTAATACGTTCACATTGAAACACAATATGCAAACACATATCGCCAACTACCATACCGGTGAGGGTAAAACGTTACGCCCACGGGGTAAACGCTACAAATGCCTCAAATGTGGATGGGTAAGTTGGATTCAAGATTCCCTTTTGAGCTCTGTTGCTGCGGTTGATATAATGTCTTCAGGAAGAAGTGACTGTATGCAAGCTTATTTCAAGTATGAAATTTCAGAGATGGTTGGAGCAGAGGGGAGGGATGAGAGGAAGATTTAGTATTCCTCTAAATCCAGCTCCGGACGGAGCCCAAATTATCTCTTAGTAGGTTATAGAAGATCGTCGTTTAAGACGTCATTCCTCCAAAATAGGCATTCCAAATGTACCGGAAGCTATTTCAATAGCACCTCAGTAACTAGCAATGTTAAATTCAACAAAGATGTAATATTTGAGATATGTCGAACGATAAACGAAGTGAAAACTCATCAAAAAAGAGTACATGATGCTCCAAAAGAAAAATGCCATATTTGTGATCTATGCGATAAGAAATTCAGAAGTAATGGACTCATGAGAGAACACTACTCTACCGTTCATCTGTAAGTCATTTAAAGCACTAATAATTTTAGACACCCATCTATCCTCAAAGATTTTTTCCTGCAATATTGTTAGCTCAAATTTTTGTGTCTTTTTTTAATCGTCGACTGAGAACCTAAAATGAAGAGCTATCTGTAAATCACCTATACGGTGGTGTGGATTTAGCTGGTACCCACCTATTACGGTGATATGAAGTTAGCTGATACCCACCTATTACGGTGATATGAAGTTAGCTGATACCCACCTATTACGGTGATATGAAGTTAGCTGATAACCACCTATTACGGTGATATGAAGTTAGCTGATATGAAATTTGATATGCCAGTTTAAAATTGACTCATTGCAGAGAATATTTTCGATCTTTATTAAAAACATCGTCCACTATCATTATATCTAGGGAATATCAATAAACGATTGAAATATTCAGCAATGAACGTCCTTACGAGTGCACCATTTGCATGACCAAATTCGGGCGTAAAGGAGGACTTCGTCGACATAGTATTATGAAACATTCGGATTTTGTATACGCTTGTCCTTATGAGGAATGCACACATCCTGGATTTAAGTGCTCCAAGGTATGGATATATAATGGTTTTGTAGATTGCCTAGATTATACGGTCGTTTGAGTTTGCTTATTGTTTATGTTTATGTTGATGTTTATATTTCACTTGTGAAACACTGAATAAGCTGAAATTTTATAATTCCTTAATCACATTCAGTGGAATAATAGCACAACTATGGATTTTTCTGGAATGGGGCGGAAAATTTTGAATATTGGAAAAGTTTTCTTCAGCACAACGAATTCAGACGAAATACTAAACAAGGTAGAATGGTTTATCACGGCCACTTCCCACGAAACATTGCGTTCCTAAAAAAAAAACTCTGAAGCATATTTCTGAGGTCCTATTAATAAAGAGCATATTATATTGTAGTCATTTGAAATTTAATTAATAAAAGAAGGAGAACATTGAAAATGATATCATTTTCTTTGAAAATTTTCATAGGAAATCGTCATATTGAAAGATTTTGAACGAGAATAGTGATCTCTCAAAGGCAATGTTGTTTATAAGATGCTATTGGTTATAAGTTGGGAGGTTTTCCAGTTTGTTTTTTTTAACATTAAAAATGCATCAAAACGAGACAGATAATCGAAACAAGAAAAGAAATACCAAGATTTTGTTAAAAAACCAGAAAAAACTGGAATGTTCTGGCTCAATCCTAACTTATACTGTGTTCGTTCGTTGACCTCAAGAATTCATTTAAACAAGCATTGTCGATTACGAAAAGAAATAAAGAGAAATAAGTTGTTTAGGCGTTGACTGCACATATTCGTTCAATTCATACACATATCCGGCCGTAAGTAATTTAGTAAATTTTTTTTTTTCATATTTAATCACTTATTTTTCATTTAGCTAATTCCAGACAGCGTTAACGAGGGATTTTTAAAAATTTTAAGGTGTTTCTAGGGAAAATGTGGTGTGTTTGGTGATGTTGCAATATTTAAGGGAGTCAGAAAATGCAAAAAGCAGGTGATTTTGTAAGGAGGGGGATAATAGGAGGGCAGGTGCAGGACTACTCATTCTTACTTGTATAGAACTTAAGAGCGGATTGTATAGAGCTCACCACTTGATTAAGCTGGTTGAAGATATATAACATCGAAGTTATTTACCGATTAATAGGTGAGTACCAATTCGGATTTTTTTTATTTATTAATAGGTGAGTACCAATTCGGATTTTTTTTTTCTATTAATAGGTGAGTACCAATTCGATTTTTTTTTTCTAATAATAGGTGAGTACCAATTCGACCTATTCAAGTATATTGTCATTCCATTGCGTTTCATATAATCACAACTTGATTTGTTCAACATATTTCCAGCTATAAATGTGGTCAATGTGAGAAGAGTTTTGTTCGTCGAAATGATCTGCGTACACATGAGGCGTTACATTCGGCGACTCTACAATATATATGCAATATATGTGGTCAAAAATTCAAACGTGCTTCTTATTTGAAGAGACATTCGAAGATACGACATGAACAGCATTCTACGATTGAGAATCGAACGAGCACACAAATTCAATCATTTTACAGCAATATTTCGACTGATACGGATAGAAGTAAAACAACGCCCGATCTCTCATGCAGCCCACGCAATGTTTCGAGTGATACGGTTGGAAGTAAAACGACGCCCGATCTTTCATGCAGCCCACGCAATGTTTCGACTGATACGGATAGAAGTAAAACGACGCCCGATCTCTCATGCAGCCCACGCAATGTTTCGAGTGATACGGATGGGAGTAAAACGACGCCCGATCTCTCATGCAGCCCACTGATATCATTATCGGTTGACAATGCAATAGCAGTTATTAGTTCTGATTGGTTGTCGTGCCGTCAACGGTTTTCGCGATCACTGTTTCAATGAGTTATACAGATTCCACCGTTTTTGTTTGTTTGTTTTTTTTTTTCTGCGCTATTATGATGTGAGCTAACTCATAATGCGTTGTTATTCACTATCCTTTATGTCTTTTTTTTTTTGCTATTATTTTCTTCTTTTTCTTTAGTTACATCAATAAATGGTTGAATAAAATAACGATGAATTAATCTACCGATGGCAGGTTATTTCTGCAAGTTTTTATGCTTAATCAGAGATGTCTATATGATGTTGTCAATCCTAGAAGGAAGAAGGTGACATAACCTTGGGGAAAATTTCTGTAGCAATTTTGGAAGGTCGTAGACCAGCGGAAGTAATTGCTACAAAGTCCTGGAATATTGGTTACGAAGGTGCACTATGGGGTCAAAATCCATCCAGATCTTTGTTGACATTGACAGCATATTGTCTACATCATATTAATCGTCTTTTGTATGGTCAATTCTGTATCAACAAAATGGAGAAAAATCCTACTGCAATTCTCTGCATAATTAAGGATGCGGGATTTGAACATTTACGGATTCCAGTCCTGGGAAAAAGATTGGGTTCCTAAAAAAAAAGTCATCGAAAAAATTGCAGAAGAGAGATGTTGGTATGGGGCGAAGAATAAAGGAACAGGTTGAATGGAGAAGCTCGAGTATTTACGGCAATCTTCAGGAAACTTCCTTCTCTCAACACCTTGCCTTGCACTGTCTTTCCTGAATTTACCTCATGGGAGGTCCCTATAACCTTTTGCTCTCAATTAGGGAACTTTGTTCGAAATAATTGCTGCAGTTTTGACGTATTTCACCTGTTGAAAGATGTTCCCGACTGATGAGTACTTCCTATTTTCCTGTTAATATGCAAATTTTTACAGAATAGCGCCGGGAAATCATCCCATCCGCTAGTTTCATGCTCACATAGTAATTAATGTAAATGTTGGCTCTACGCAATCGCTTACGTTCTCTTACCGTCTCTGTGTGCACGTATGCGGTGTTATAGTGCGACGCGGTCGAGTGGCATTTTGTGCCGGCCGATCCATTCGCATGCAATTCCGATTATTCAACTTATTTTACTGTTTGTTAATGTTTTATTTTCAATTTTCTATTTTAAGGTTTTATTCCAGTTTATTCCAGTATGTTCCAGTTTATTCCAGTTTATTCCAGCATGTTCCAGTTTATTTCATTCCAGTATTAATTACAGCCTACCTGGTAGGTCGCCAACACCAGTAAGTAGGAAATTTTATATCCCACTTATATATTTCATTCATGGTCTTTTCCATTTTTACATTCGAAAAGCGTTTTTTTCCCATAATTCCTTGAGCAATTCAGAGGTCCATGATTGACATTAAGGGAGAGGACTCATGATTCAATTGTTGCAATCCTCACTTCCCTCTCTTTTCTCCTTCCCGTCTTTCCTACCTCTTCCCACCCTATCCTTTTGAGGACCACCTAGGAGATCATTGAGGTTGAGGTTTCTTCTTCCCAGAAATTTGGATTACTTCAATGACTAAGTGCAGAAAATTCAATTCCGCGAGTGAAATTTATACTTTTAATGAGGAGCTGTCTGCCTTTGGTATTGAAGCTGATGTTTGAGTTTGATGGTACGTTGCTGCCTTATCAAGAAATTTTTTTGGAGTTATTGTTGAATGGTTCTGTTTTATTATGGATGATGAAATGAAATTAATTGTGCCGAGTGTTTAGTTGAATATTTTTTTTGATTGTCTTTCTAGCTCATTTCACCAAATTAGCAAACAACAATGTATGAATTTTTTGTATATTCGCCTATCATACAAACCGGTTGCGTAGAAATTCAAAACAAATGAATATTTGCCAAGCCGGCTGGCGCGAACGTTTTTTTTTCTGCAGCTCTATCTATCGAATCAATCGGTTATGTCAATATTCAATACAAAAAAAAAACAATAAAATATTGTCTCATATGGTTTCTGCCAACCGACTGGCACAACGTATAAAATGCAATGGTGCAAGTTTATATTGTTATGTTTTTCTATACTTAAAGGAAATTCATAGATGAGCATCAAATTGATGACTGACTTCACGGCGCAGGGTTTCTAACCGGACTCCTATATCTCCNAGGAATAAAATATTTCGCAATTTATAGATGCAATTATAGATACACTCTTAGAGTTTATTATGATGGCTCTATCAATTGACCATTTAAAATGCTTTTTTATTATTATTATTTTTTTTTCATTTTAATAAAAAATAAATAAAAATAAAAATCTAATTATTTGAGAAATTTTCGTTTCGAAATTATCGTTGAAAATTGAAAATATATTTTTAATATGCGCATTGTGTTGATGATATTTGTTCATGTGAATTTGTTCGTCTGTTTGTTTGCGTATATCTGTCGGCTTAATTGTCTGATGGTTTCATCTCGGGAACTGCTTATACTAAAGTTGTAAAATTTAACAGTAATAATTGCAACCTAAGATAGTCCCCCCATATCAGATTTAATTTCCCTTTTTTTTCAACTCGGAAAGAAATTGTAGACACTTAAAAGTGCTCAAAAAAATTTTTTTATTCTATTCTAAAAATTTATTTTGCAGCTTTCCGAGTTGTATTCTACAACCGGTTTAGGAGACAAATCGTCGTTGTCTTATACGATCGAGTGGTTTGCTTGAAGTATTAATACGTCTCATTGAGTATGTTTTATTACTTAATTGGTATCGCATTGCCGAAAATTACATATGGTGCCAACCGATATGGGACACTTCACCAATTACCTCTTTATTTGTTGTTAAAATGTTTTCTTTATAGCGTTGAAATATTTTCTTTTGCAAATTTCAACGACCGATCTTGTCTTTCTAAGATGTTCCACCATCGTGATTAAAATTATCTCTAAACTATGATTCATCCTAATGAAGGCTGTAGAGAGTAACGTAATGGATAAGTGATCAGATGGGAACGCCGAAAGACGTGGGTTCGAGTCCGCGGGTCCGTATTTCCAGATTGCACCTCTCCTTAGTTAAAAATTTCTTTGCAATATTCGCATGAGCTAAATCGGAAATGCGACTATTGCTCAAAGCATATAAGAGGATGTTTATTCAGCAAAGTAATATATTTGTTCTACTAAGGAATCATTGAATGCGAGAAATTGAATGGTTTTTCATCAAAAATTCTTTATATATTAATTAAATTTAATTACAGTCACCATAGTCTCATTAAGCAAAATTCGTTTTAATGAGGAATTTATTGAGAAAGTAATAAACCAAATTATTTATTTATACAATATAATTATGCAAAATCGAAATATTTAGAGAACGATGTAATTTGCAAATTCAAAAAAACTTTAATTTCCAGCTATAATTTAATTTGCCCTCTTTGCACTCCGATCTCATATACTTAAATTAACGCTAATTTTCATCTATTTACTTCGCATAGAAAAGAATGGATGTTTAGATATATTGAAAGTTGGTTAATCATGAGGTGGTCATATACCCTCAATGATTCTACTAAGAAGCTAATGAAAAAGAGAGCACTTTTCGTGATGTATTTTTGAAAGGAAGAAGAATGCAATTGGATCGAATGCTTCATGTACGCATAAATAATTACTACCGTGCTGTGTGTGTGTGTGTGTGTGTGTGTGTGTCTTTCCTTGACCTAAGTCAATCATTTACATGTATAATTCGATCGAATCAATCGGCCGCACCAACCAAATTGAATAATTTCTCTCTTTTGCATAATTTTCCCTCTATGAAAGGCAGCTTAATAAACCTGAATATTGATAGACACATTTTTATTCGATTTATTAGAATTCATTCAATCATTTGCATATTTTTATTATGCGGTTTTTATAGTCTTATTGAATCTTTGATAAATTTTATTATATATAGATATAAAAGCTTGAATTTTGTTTCGTTATAAATTCAAAATGACCTAAGATTAATATTAGATATTAATATGAATGAATCTTTGATGAAATTATTCTTTATTGAATGAGGAATATATTTCAACACACCATTTTTTGTAAAAAAACAAACAAACAAACAAACAAAATACAGTAATAAAATAAAGTGTTGAGAATATTGCCGAAAGTGTTGAATGTTTTATTGTATACTCTCTTAAGATTGTTATAATACCAATAATTGTTGCTATTATTCTTACATTTGGGATGAACTCTCTATTAATATTAACTCATAATTTCACGACAATAAGCAATAACCACTAGAGTATCGAGGTATTTCAATATTGAGGTGACAGATGTAGTGGTGGCTTATTGACAGACGGATCGCGTTCATAGTATCACCCCTTATTTAGTGCGGAAAATCGGCTGCGAATTGTGTTTTCTCGGAACTGGTTCAATTTTCATCACTTATTCTGTCTTCCTTCAATATTTATAATCATAGGATTTTCGATAATCGTTCATCAAACATTCCATTTGCTTGATCCTCATTTTATTCGATCAATAATCGATTTCTGCACTCTTCACTCGGTCGGTCGCTTATCTGCCATCTCAATTTATTTGGATGCATAAGTGTAAAATATGCACAAATGCATATAATATAAATACAAGATTATTATTAGTTTAATTAAAACTGCTATCAATTTTAATGTGGAAATCAATCGATGGGGGAGAGTTTATGCCAGAATTTTCATGCACACTTCGATTGAGGGATTTTGATCTATTCAATCGATTGCAAATTGAATCTTCAAGCCACCTATTCGTCTATATACTATTTTCACGTATGTAAATGCAGTATATAGAGAACATATTCGATGGCTTTGAGCTCCTTGTATGCACTTATTTGCATATTTAATGGGAATTCATCGAGCCGGTCGCTCATTTAGTTGCCAGGCCAACCCCCCTCGCTCATTATATGCGCATGTGTATTGGGTGCGTGGAGGCCAACCGATGAATACACATTACGGATTGATGCGGTTGCATTCGTTTTCATCTGCTTGAATGTATTATTATTGGACATTGAAAGCATATATATATGCTTGTATAATTCCTTATTGTCTATGTATATGTGTGTTTGTTTATGTCTGTATATATGCATTTACTTTTTTTTTTAATGGTTTCTCTAAAATATATTCAGATGCACTCGCATAGATAATTGAGAATAAGAAGTGAATGCATCTTCTATCGCTAAAATTTTAGTAATTACGCGAAAGTTTCCATTAGTTTATTTGTTATAACTCTAAAAAATGTCCCCTAAAGTAAACCATTCCTAGTTCCCCTTCCTGTCCTAAAAAAAAAAAAAAAAAATTGCTGACTTGATTATATCGTTATTCATCGAATTCAGTTTTTCATTTATGCAGTATTTTTTGTTATATTGATGATTCCTATAATAGTTAACTATTCAACTAACGTTTCGAGGTCTTTTTCTTTATTCTTTGTTTTTAGCCTTTCTAATCTATAATTCCATTATTTCTTTATTGATTTATTTTCTTCACATCTTTCCATCTCTTTATATCCAAAATTTTATGCATTATCTATGTGTGACTAATTAATAATGAAACTGCTCAACAAATTCAAGCATCATATAGAATTACACCGCTAAAATTTAGCTATCTGGAAAGAGAGGAATACCTATGGCATGTTATAAGAAAATCATAGTAAATAAAAACAGATCAAAATGTATTAGCAATCTGTGTGCATATTTTTTTGCTTTATTTTTTAAGAAGGCAAAAAAAAAGGATAGCAACCGATAATTGATTATTTCATTTCGATAATCTTTATAATCTTCAGCACTCTCATAGTTGCATTTCTAGAAGCGGTCGGTTTAGTACCTTCGTAGCTGCATTTTTAGGAGCGGTCGGTCAAGCATAAACCTAAATGCATATACTTAATTAAACATTCCGCTATTGATTGGCAAACATTTATGCAGCTGTCATTAATGTCGTCACGTTGCAGAAAGTGTGTATCGCTAAGCCACTTGCGCTTGCAATATTGGTGCATTTATCTTTTCTATATGCTTTTGCAAAATTTCCATTGCAAAAATGCATTATATCTCGTTTTGTTTGTGCATATATCTGTCTGCCTGTCTGTGTTTGTCTGTCTGTGTCTGTCTGTTCAGATATTTCAGCTTGGGAACTATTGAAGCTAGAATTAGTCGATTTAATGGATGTGATGTGGTTTTTTATCCATATACTTCATGTTATATTTATTCTTGTACCCTATACAAATATTCAATTTCGAAAAAATTATTACCATTTAAATATGCAAAAATATTTGCATATATTTTGTGACTAGCTGGAATTGCATTTTTTTTTAAACCGATTGAGCCTTAAAAAACTAACTAATCAATCATAGGGGTAGTCCGTTCATCTAAAACTTCACTTTACTTTTACTTTTGGTTTACTTCAACCAATAATAAATCATTCATGAATCAAAATACGAATTTATATAAGTTTATTATATATAAGTTTATTATTTATAGAAATTTTTGCGATAAACAGATGGATTCCGACTTAATAGATTATAGAAGCGCATATTGGTGCTAGTTCGGTTGATGTGTTTTCCATTTTCTTTAAACTATCAAATCTTCTACACGAGGAAGTCTTTTTCACTATTTGAAGTTAATTGCAGATCATTTGCATATCCAAAAATGTAACCATTATTACTGCTTTTGTCTTAGGAAGTTCCTCTAAGGTTGAGAGTGGAAGAGTCCTTAAATTAAATATTGCACCTATATAATAATTAATAAACAGTGAAAATTTGCATATTGAAATAAATTTTACATGAAAATTTGCATATTGAAATAAGTTTTACATGAAAATTTACATATTGAAATAAGTTTGGCGTGGAAATTTACATATTGAAATAAGTTTTACATGGGGAAACGAAATGTTTTGTGGATTTTTTTGTCGCGTTCACATAGTGCGACGACGATCGGGTGGAAAATTTTAATCGTAATTGCGGCCGGGTTGGTTGGTTTCTCATTGAGTGGAATTGCAAAAAAAAAAAGACACACCAATCGTCGTCACACTCACGTACACTCGTTGTTTGTCGTATTTATAGAACCAGTCGGTCGCACTCACCCACCCATACACAATTTGGCATCTTTGCATCGATTTTTTCGAGCATTGCTGAAACCGGTTGGTTTGCATTGAGTGGAATCATAAATGGTACATGTCGTGCCTGCCAGCCGGCTGCTATGCTTCCTTCTATCACATGTATTTGCCATCTATTGCTGCATCGATATAGAAGAGTTGTTAAATTTCGTTGAATTTTATTTGCAGCTTTTAGATTTAGATGCAGTTCTATCAGATAAAATTGCTTCGGTCATTACAATTTTGTCCATTAATCTTCCTTTAAGTTGAGCCAATCAACGGACTTAAGGAATATGCAACATTCACTGGTCAAATCAACCATTGAATGGCATAATGATTTATTTTTGGGGCGGAAGTGGACGTTGAAAGACAAGGAAATAGCGGTGTTTTCAAGTGTTCTTTTTGTAGTTGTTGATTTCACTTTTCAGATGGGCTTTGAATCTGAAATGACCACATCAATATGCCTTAATTTCAACATAAGTCAATGAAACTACATAAGTCAAACTTTGTATATTGAATAGTGAAGTGGCCAGAGATATATGCGCTGTAATTTCTAGTATTTTTTGAAAAGACTTATGTATATTTGTTTATTTATATTTAATCTTTTTTTTCTTTGCTGTTTTATGTTTTACCTATCGTATAGACATATTTATAGCTTCAAATAAAATTCTTTCAGTAATGTTTTTTGGAAACTTTCGAGAGAAAAAAACACTCGTTTCACCTTATTCCTTCCGTTCCTGAAATCCCATTTCTTACTACCAGTAATTTCCCCTCTATCATAAAACTTGAAGAAAGTTTCATATTTTCTCGCCTAGAATATTGCTATAATTATATCTTATTCAAAATTATGAGGAAAACCTAACTTACAATTTTTTTTTCTCAATAATATCTTAAATCTAAGTTTTATTTGAGGCTATATTTATGCAATTTCTTCGTCGAATATCAATTATTTTATTTTATTTTATTTATTTTTTAGCGAATAAATAAAGAGTACAATTTGCAGTGAATATTTTTTGCGAAAGAAAAAATTACCCCACAAATGGAGCAAATAGATGGTGTTCAAATGGCATTCACTAATGCTGCAGAGGCAGTTCGTCGATTACTTGAAACACTCCAACAAACACAACACACTGATCACCATACACCTGAGAATATTGTTCGATGTATTGTAACACAATTACAACCGATTATGACACCCGAACTTATAACATCCACCCGGTTGGTTTAATTATTTCTATGATCAACTAGCTTATTGATTTGATGTTGTATTCGATCAAGGATTTCAATTAGAGATTCTTTATTTGCATTCTCAATCCTTCCATAGTAAATTTCTGCGATCAACGGTGATGGTTATATGCGTAATCACCGTCCCTTCTCCTTCCCTCTTCAAGTAGGAGAGGAACTCCATCCCACTCCTTCTCAATAAGGACAAGGACCTCCTCTTTCCATCCTCTCAATTAGCAGAGGGATTGTTTATGCTTCTTATTAATTCATGTTTTATATTTACCGTTCATCCATCTCCTTAAAATGAATAGGAAGGATTTTTATTCGATGAATTGTTCGTAATTATTCCATTGTAGTTGAAAATTTTTCAGGAATTCGACAGTTGCCGATTCTGTAAAGAAATCAAAAGTCGAGATTAAGACGGAAGCTGAAATCAGTGAACAAGAACCGGAAATAGATCATCCATCTGAAACTGATCAAATCCCAACTAATTCAAATCAACTTCCATCTGAATCACTTTATGATGCTTCAATCGATTCAATGCATCAACCCTCGTCAGGCATATTTCGAATCGATACAGAATCTAGCGTTACAACACCCGAACAACAATCGAATGAGTTGTCAAGTCGTTCAATTCAAATTGATACGAGCTTACAAATGAATTTGAAAGAACGTTTAGCAAATCACGTTTCACCATATTTAAGTCAAATTGAGGTGAGTGATTTTATACGATTATTCATTAATTCTATCATATAGGATTAGTAAAGGAATAATTATAAAATATTCACTAATATATTTCATAGTTTAGGCTTATAGATATGTATTTCAGTTTTTTTCCACCTATTTTTTTGAGAAAAATATAAAAAATTTTTTAAAAACTTTTTAGGGGAATAAAACCTCATAATCCAATGAGTATTTGAATCATTTATAGTTATGCATCACTATAATATTTTATAGAGATGCTTTAATTTGAAATATTAAGCCATTAGTGTTTAAGTGGAGCGGTGCACAATAATTCAGAATTGTTTGAGGCTTATGTATCCCGATAGAACTGTCGTTACATCTGTTATATTCATTAAATGTTGAGCCGATCGTTAATCGATTCAGCTGTTCAAATTCATCTTTATTAATCAATCAATATTGATCTTCATATACTCTGATCAGTATATAAAGATCAATATTGATGCATGATTGTAATCAGAAAAAAAAAATCTAGTGTAGTAGCAAGTGGAGAGGTGGAGCTTCTTTGCGATAGTCGGAGCATGAACTTTTATGGAGTCTTGCTGGAACATATCTCCTCTTTCGGAGCTAAATAGGAGAGGGAACTCCGAATACCGATGATTGATAATATATATTCATTCGTTGAATCTTCAAGGTTTTAACACCCGTTGAAATATTCTAAATACAATTAATCGAATTTAAGGAGGTATATTTACCACCCAAAGAGCCACGATTGACACCCGCTGAGGATACGTTACGATTGAAATATCGTCGCTTTCGTGAGAAGAAATTCATATGCCAATATTGCAATCATACATTTACATTAAAACATAATATGCGTGCACATATTACCAATTATCATAGTGCTGGAGGTAAAACATTACAACCACGTGGCAAACGTTATAAATGTCTTAAATGTGGTTGGGTAAGTTGATTTTTTTTTTTTCTATTTTATTTGCATATTAATTGGGATTTTAAGGAGACATTTTATGTTGGACGAATTTGCATAAAGTTTTTTTTTTGTATTCGAATACAGCCGAATAATGAACGTGAAAATCGATGCGATCTTTCACTTCCTAGCAAAGAAAAACAAGCCAACGTTGTATTATAGTCGTCATGGATTTGTGATCACCACAGATAATTGCATTTTCGTTGATTTCTAATGATAGATAGTAGTACAATTATAAGTTTGAAAAAATGGCTTCTCTTTTTATTTAGCCGCAAAATATTCACGAAGATATGAGTGGAATCGTTTGAAACAGGTTGTTATTGATTGTTAGTCATCTTTCATTGTTATATTGTTATGTTTTTGTTTTGTTTTGTTTTGTTTTGTTTTGTTTTTTCAGTTGTANTGTCGTTGTGGGAAAGCACATTGCAATTCTGTCGTTGTGGGAAAGCACATTGCAATTCTATCGTTGTGGAAAAGCACATTGCAATTCTGTCGTTGTGGAAAAGCACATTGCAATTCTGTCGTTGTGGAAAAGCACATTGCAATTCTGTCGTTGTGGAAAAGCACATTGCAGTTCTGTCGTTGTGGGGAAGCACATATGATTGAGTAGTCTCTCAGGTATATATCGCGATCGCGATCGCTACGAATGATAGACGAAGTGACTATAGATTAGTTTGTGCTCCCTTGCAATATTGTACAGATTGCAAATATTTTGCAATAAATTTAACACTAATATATATTGTTTTATGCTGTGGATCATTCGCCGAATGCATTTGCATATTGAGCCCTAAGAGCAATATTATTTTCAGCAATCAACGTCCCTATGAATGTTCAACTTGTAAGATGACATTCGCACGCAAAGGTGGACTTAATCGACACAATCTTACAGTGCATTCGGATTTTGTATATAATTGCCCCTATGAAGGATGTACACATGCTGGATACAAATGTTCTAAGGTTTGTACGATGTTTTCGCATCATTTTTTGCATAATTAGTGAATTTTTTTTTTTGAAAATTTAAAATTCATTGCTTTTAATAATATTGAAGGTTTTGCTCAATTCTCTGACGAAAACAGTCAAAAAAAATATGTCGATTGGTTGAGATTGCAATACTGCAAATATCGAGTGACTGCATAAATTTTCAAGGGAGAAATGCAAAAATGGCGCAATTGTCCTAGCTGAGCTTGCTGAATTGAATAGTGAACCTAAAATACTCTAAAGTTAGTGATGCATAGCTCCGAAATCGAACTCACCTATAGATTTACATAGTTAATTACAGTGATGCTAGTCGACCACTCATTATTATTCAGCAGATCATGGGATACGTGAGCAAAAAATTGGAAACTGCATATTTTACTCATTACTTTTATAAAATTTTTCGTCGAAAACATTTTTATTGAATATTCCTTCTAGAATATTGCTATCGATAATATAGTCAAAGCGTTAAGCAGAAGCATTTTCTTAAATGGGATTTCCACTTTCTTTTTTTAGTAATTTTGATAAGAAATTCTCTCTCTTCATAGATGAAATAAAATTTCTTCAAAAAAGTAAAAATTAAATAAAAATATAGATAAAAATAAATAAAAATTCACAAAATAATTGAAATTATTTAGGCACTTTCTGCACATATCCGCTCCGTTCATACTCATGTTCGACCGTAAGTTTTAATTCTTTTTTTTTTACTTTTTAAAAGAAAATTCCATTCGAAATTTTTATGATAGATTGTTAATATAGTGCTGAAATTACTAGGATTTTATATCAGATGCTTTAATTTTAATTCATCATATCTATAAATTCCATCTTAAGAGTATAACTGAAAAAATATTCTACGCAATTTAAAAATTATTAACAAAAACTACTTAATCTACTAGAAGCATTCCACTATCTCCCACAAAGTCAGTTTAGTCGATAAGACGGCTAATCATCTTAAAGTCAATATAATCTTGACTGAAACAAGCCTATAGGAGCATAAACAACCTAAGAAATTTTATTAAAACTTTTAATTAAAACATTTTTAAACCTTTAAGTTTATTAAAAAGTTTTAATTTGGAGAGTTTAGAATATGCAAAAAAAAAAAAAAAGAATTCGGTATATACAGTATATATTGGTTTGACTACTGTAGTTGATCAAGTCGACTGCTAATTTTTACGTCGATTAAAATTTCTTAAACATCATTGCTATTTTAGGCAATATTTTTACACAATATTACCAGTATTGTATTAATATCACGTTCTATGTTGTGTTTTGTTTCACAAATCAATTAGTTTTCTTATTAGTCGCAACTGAATTTTTTTATTTTAAATTATATTTTAACTAATTATACTCATTTTTTTGAATTATTTATAAAATTCATCGATGGAATATTTGTTTTTTTTTCATTTTTTTTCAGATATAAATGTGAACAATGTGGGAAAAGTTTTGTTCGTCGTAACGATCTACGTACCCATGAGACAATGCATTTATCGAATTGGGATTTTGTATGTGAAATATGTGGTCAAAAATTTCGATGTGCCGCCTATCTGAAACGACATTCTAAATCACAACATGGTTTATTTACATCGAATAATAAAAAGACGAATTTTTCCACCGCAATAACATATGCATTTTCCGCACAAAATTGCTAAAATATTCGCGAAGAAGTATTTTTTTTTATTTATGAAACTTTTAAAATCATTGATTTTATTCCA
>QEWY01001576.1:68378-93771 GCA_006503575.1 Baylisascaris schroederi
AGGCGTTTTTTTTTTGTTATTTCCGGTGAACTACATCGTTCGATATCGAGTAATATTTGCTTAAAGGTATAGTAATCAGTATGTCGTTGTTTATAGTAATATAGTAATCAGTCTCGTTGTTTGTTGTTTTATTTGAATGTTTTATTTTATTTTTATTTTATTTATTTTTTTATTTTATTTTTTTTGCATTCATTTAGGGCAACGAACAAACGATAGATCTATATTATCGCATAACGTATTTAATATGCTAAAGGATGCTACATGTATATATGCATACTGGACAAAGTTTTGAATTATTTTGCTAAAGGTGTGAACGCGTCATTTCCACTACCATGGGGATTCAGAATCTGTTACCTTTCGTGAAGAAAGCATGTCGTCAGGTGGGTCTATTTCAGCTCATTCAAATTGTTTAATTCTGGAATCGTTACGGTACCAGAATATTTGCATGCTGAGAAGATGAAGCCAAGAAATCCATCAGTTAGTGTACTGCACGTATCTTGTATGCGCTTTCCTTTAACTCATCTACACGGCTTTCTTTTCGAAAAAGAGAAGTTAATGTCATCTGAGTGAAAGAAAGGGAGAAGACCCGTGGAGGAATGTTGCCAGATTTGGGGCGGGAAGGGGGAGGGGGATAATGGGGTATGCGAGAGAAGAGGAGTAGCGAAAAGTGGTTGTTTTAAATTTATGTTGATGCAATTGAAGAAAAACAGGAATAGCGAGGCAAGTTTTATTGCGCTTAATCCTTTTCGATTGGATGAGAACGAACAGTTCATTAAATGCTTTACTATTTTTATACAATTTTCCATTTTTGAAAAAAAAATTATAGTAGAGGATTTTCCCTCAAAAAAATCCCACAGACTTAGTGAAAATTTATGAGAAAAATTGCAGACATTGTATTAAAATGTTTTATCATTTGAGGGTTATATAAACGAATTTGCTGGTCATTCGATTGCCGTCGATGTGAGTTGTTTATTGCATCGTGGATTATTTGGTTGTGCTGATCGTATTGCTCAGGGTATCGATACGGATTTGTGAGTGAATCGTTTAGCACTTTTTCAATTTTCTTTTTTTAAAAATCTTTTTTATATGTTTGAAAAAAAAATAATTACTTTGATTTAAATGTTTTGTTTGCTATATCAGAATTGTGAAGAATAATTGAAAATAGCAATGAATTTATGAGTATATTTAATGGCGATAGTCTATAAAAATACTGATTTTGAGTATAACCAATAAATTCTTACTCATTCTTGTTTATGGGAAATTAGGATATGCGAAAAAGTCGGAACTTATTCTCTAATAAAAATTAAAACCAATTTTTTAACACCTTTCATTGATCACAAATGTGAAAACTGTAAAGCATGTAATAGAGGTGAAGATTATAAGTAGTATAAATGAAGCATCATTGTATATGGTAACATTGGTACAATGAAACATAGGTAGTGTACTTTGAACATGTTGGGGAAGGGGAAAAGAGTACGAAGAGGAGAAATGACCTGCATTGATGGTCAGTTGTGGTCAGTGGTCAATTTTCAGTTATGTTCGTTATGTGATGAAATACGTGAAGTCGTTGCTTGCAATCCATTGTCACGTTATACTTGTTTTCGATGGCAAACCGCTACCAGCTAAACAAGTAAGTAATATCTTGTTTAGAGCTTTCAGAGCTTGACTTTTTAAAGCCTAATTGATGATGATTAACCAGTGAGTGGATTTATTTTATTCGCTTTATCGGTATTGGTTTTCTTGTGTACTTTTATTATCTTTTAAGAGATATATATATGTATTTAGGATTTGGTAGAATTAAGAAGCACTGAGTTTATTCGATAATATGGGTGTTAAGTCGTTTCATGTTTCTTCAGTGTTCATTCTGCCAATATCTATGAGAACTGTACTCTTTGATAGAGATTTTCGAAGCTAATTTAATGTCAATAAATCGTAGTCTTTGTGGGAACTAGAAAAGCCTTTAGATATTTTATTAAAAAGCTGTATGAATGTCAGCTGTTGGAATGTGGGGAAGGAGGATGAAGCTGTTTATAGATTAATTGGAATGAGAATATATTTCAACATTTTCTTTGATTAGGAGACGAATATGGCACGTCGTGAAAAGCGTGATGAGCATAAACGAAAAGGTGAACAATTATTGAGTGAAGGCAAAACAAGTGAAGCGTATGATTGCTTTAAGAGGAGTACAAGTATTACACGTGAAGTTGTCGAGAGCACTATTCAGGTAATTTTTATTTAATGATCGCATCTTATTTATTTATTTACTTATTTATTTATTTATTTGTAATTTATTTATTTACTTATTTATTTATTTATTTGTTTTATATAGAAACTCCTTCCTAGGTAATGGATGAATAATGAATCGGTGATAGTAATGTCTATAATTTTTATTTTTATTTATTTGTATATATATTTGTTTGCTTATATATTTATTCATTTATTTATTTATTGTTTTTTTTTTTTTTTTGTAATTTACAACTGAAACTATAAACCAGATTCTTCGATAAAATATTAACAGTGATTGAAGAATGAATGATGATCGTATCAGTGACTTTTATATGTAAGTGAAAATTAAAATCACCAGAGATGATTGTCTCATTGCGTAACCTAATCTTCCTTTCAGTGTACTATTCTTATTTTACAATTTAAAAAAGCTGACTTATTTGTGGTTCTATTTCAAATTGCTATCAACTAATGCCATAGTAAATAAGTTTACAGGCTTTCCAAGGTATGGATATGGTGGATATCCTTGTGGCACCATATGAATCCGATGCACAACTCGCATTTTTAACCAAAAATGGTATGGCATATGCGGTTGTCACTGAAGATTCTGATCTCATTGCATTTGGATGCGAACGGGTAGGTGATCATTTGAAAGATTTGGTCATATTTATTTCTTTAGTGGGTATTCAACTGTCAGGTAGGATGGGTTTTTATGCAAATAAAAAGTGTAAAAGGTTGATTCATTCAAAGGTTCATAGTTTTAAATATCTTTGCAAGCTAATACAAGTATGAAGCTTTTCGTTGAGGATCGGATCGAAACCAGCAATTCCCATTTTCGCTTCTTTTTTTTTTCAAATCACTCGTTAGCAGTTGTCTGATTCAACATTGTTTTATGTTTGGTATAAATAATCGATTTTAATTATATAAGCTTGCAGATAATATTTAAAATGGAAGCAACGGGTAGTTGTACAATTTACGAGCAATCTCAACTACCGAAATGTCTATGCAAAGCACTTGCAGATGATTTCGATTTTACGAAATTCCGACGAATCTGTATTCTTGCCGGTTGTGATTACCTTCAGGTTTTTTTTTTCTTCAAATATTTTCAAATTGGTTTACTAAAAAATATATTCAGAAATGATTTGAATTTTTTATTGTAACTCCGATGTGAATATTTTTCTAAGAATGTTGTTGGGGATATCTTTTGAAGCGTAATTTCTTAAATATTTTCGTTGCATTGGAGAAAACCATCGATGAACAACGTTTCATATTTGTGATAAGCAAGCGAAGTATGTAAGATTCTTAGTTTGAAAAAAAAAAACCTTCGGTTTGAGTGGAATGGCGTTTCTATTGTTACGATTGTTGGATTTGATTTCTTTACCATAGCTGTTGATTATTTTTTTACATATTCAATGCGTGCAATCAGTCTATGTATAAACTTGTATTGTATCTAAGCCACTGTTTGTTGGTGAGTGATAAGTGAAGCATTACCATTACCTGTGGGCAGGGTAGATGCGCATATGTACCCTAGTGTAAACGGCCAGGTATAGATACCAGTTTACCTCCAACAGCGGCTTCCTTTGGTCTTGTCTGGCCAAGTTCCACCATAACCATGACTAAAATCTGAGAGACAAACGAAGTTATTTTATTGAATTACGCTACTTTTTTCTGAATTGATTTTTTGTTTTTCTATATTCACTTCTAAGTGTTATTCAGCTCGATATCACTGATAAGTTAACATTGTCTAACCCAAAAGTAGAATTATCGAGGTGAAAGGTTTGAGCTGTTGCATCGGGAAGCTTCTTTGTTTTGTGTTGAAGATGATGCAACTAATATTAGATTCATCTATTCCAAATCTATATGTTGTGGTATTGATTACTGTAAAGCTTATATAGTAGGAGATAGTTCTTAGAGAAATTATGTTATTGATTTGCAATAAAAGGTTGTTGATGCTTAATTACATGCATAATTTTTTTCAAGAGTGGTCTTCCTGGTGTTGGTTTAAATAAAGCTGCAACTTTTATGGCAAAAACTTCTGGATCAGATCTTGAACGAGTGGGTATTTCACTTTTCTTTTTTTTTGTATAGGCGTGGAAAATATTAGTGAAAATATATTTAGTTGAGAGAATTTATTGC
The DNA here is from genome assembly GCA_006503575.1 of Baylisascaris schroederi. NCBI lineage: Eukaryota > Metazoa > Nematoda > Chromadorea > Rhabditida > Ascarididae > Baylisascaris > Baylisascaris schroederi. Next base: position 72,738 of record QEWY01001576.1, read on the forward strand.
CTTAAGGATATTTTAGTTAGGTTTAGTTTTAATCGAATATTTAGTGATTTCGAATTTATTTGATGGAGAAGTCGTGCGATTGTTGCAGTTTTCTTTGAGAGTCACTTAGATGATATTTTAGATGACTAAATATCTTTCGTTATGATTTGTTTAAATATTTTATTAGATAGTGATATAGATAGTTTTATGATTTGGATGTATATAGTTGTTATCGTAGCTTAATATATTCATAGATAGTTTTTTTTTTGTTTTCTACCTTTCATAGATAATTATTCCACTGTTTTTTAAAATTATTTATTCCAATGATGACTTAATGAATTAGATCTTCGAACTTGTATTTTTTATTTTTTCGAGTTGACGAAAAAACGATGGGCAAATTTTCCAATATTTAGAATGCTAAACACGAATTCTACTAAAACTTTAATCATTCTTCGATATCGCTGCATTATTATAACTTGGTAAAAACTTCAGATTTTATTTCCCACAATAAACTCTATTGGTTAATTTGCTTGCAGATTTTACCTCGTTTGCCACGCTATTTAAATATGAGCAATTTGAAGATCAAAAAGGAATTTATAGCGGACGTTATACGTGCTGAGAATACATTCTTATATCAAATTGTCTACGATCCAATTCAAAGAAGACAACGTCCACTTAATGACTATCCAGCTAGTGATGGAACTGCAGAGGATGAGGATGTATGTTTGTTGAAGTGATTTTATGCAATTTATGTAAATTTTTGCAATTGCAAAACACGTTTTGCATATGAGGTACGTTTATATGCATATAATTCCGTCCCGTTCATCTTTATTATCATTGGAACCATTGAAGATTTGATTGGTGCAATATGCTGTTTCAGTTTGTTGGTATTACGGTGAATGGTGAAAGCCAAGTGGATTATTCATATGCAGGAGTGATCATGTCGCCTACCGCAGCGATGAGGTTATTTTTTCTTTCTCTCTCTCCTTTTATATTAAAGATACTTTTATATGGTGTTGTTTCAACAAGTAGGAAAGGTATTTTTCCACTTATTGAGAGGCGCCTATGTGGAATATTATATGCTCGTGGGATTAGAGCAGATGTCTTCCACTCCAACTATGGGAAACGTGGATGTAAGCGTATTGCTACTTTACTCGAATGATTTTCTTTGTTCTTTTCGATAGTGGGTTCAAATGGATTTGAAGGAGTGATATACTCGAATCATTTATGGTGATATGCGAATGCAAAAATTCTCTTCCTTTTATATGCTAGGTGAGCTTATTATTTGAAGAAAACGCCCTTTTTTTTTTTCACTGCAGTTATTTCTTCATATTATCAGTACAGCATATTTAAGTAGGAACTTTGAATCTATATAATTATCTGTTCGTCATAAGCTCCTGACTTTATCTTTGATTGGCATTTCTTTTTATTTTCAGGATGGCACTTGGTAATTTACCAGAAGGTCCTCCAATGTGTGATAGATTTGTGTTGTCGAATGAAATTGCACAATGGTCGATTTGGAATCCGAATTTCAAGAGTGGCGCTGAACGAATGAAAGTCAAGGAGGAAGAAGAAAGAATAAAGAGAAACACATGTGGCGCATTCATGGTTCATTCTTTATTTCTATTGTTTTCGATTTTAATTAAGGGATTTGATTCTAATGAGGCATTATGTGTGATATTATTCTTGTTGTTGCACTAAACTTTTTGTTTTGGGAAATTTATTTCGATTTTTTGAAATTTTATTCCTCCGTTATTATTAAAAATATTTCTTATTTCTATATAGTTGGTTGAGGTAGATGAAAAGAAACTTTTATTATTATGGATTACCATTAAATTCATCATTTGGCTTGATCGATTTATGACTACGCATCATCACATCTGTAGGTTATTGAAAACTACGCGGCAACTTATGGTGCATGTGGAGACTATGATCTGATTGGTACTAAGAGAGCTGCTTGGCTGTCTTAGTGTTATTTAAATAGGGGAGGTGATAGTGGAATATATGCGCTGGGGTTTATATCTTATGGTCACTGCGTTTATCGTAGATGCAGCAAGCTGCCTTTACTAACACCCACTTGATCACTTGATCACTTGATAGGCCGGATTATCGAACGTTGTGCACGCTGCGGCCACAATGCATTTCCATTTTGGTCTCATCCTCGCCATTCTCGGCCAGGTTTTACCCCAATCGTCTCTGGGTTCTCGAGGTCCGCTCCGCCGTAGAGTGGTTCGATCGCCCTGCAGGGTACTGAGGCCCATTTCCGTGCATTGTTTTAGCCATTAGATGACGCCACCTCGCAGTGACGATTTATAAATGTTTTAGTTAACGACAGCGGTTCGAAAGGTGAGAAAATCGGCGTTGATTTTTGAGACAAAAGGAGAGAATACTGAAGTGATCAGCGTACTCAATTCTTCTTTGGAGACGACAGAAAGCGATAAAAGGAGATCGATTGATTTTGAATGTGATGATGATTTTATTGCCCCAAAGGAGAGAAAAAGAAATGAGGCACATCAAAATAATATGCATCGATCTACGAGTATTAAGGTATGTATGAGTTTTATTTCGCTTATTGAGACGCACTATTTGCCAAATTTGGGAATTTTTACTTGCTATTACCCGACAATGAAAAATGAGCATATTTGTTGGAGTTCATTGCAAGGATGTCCAGAAACATCTGTAGCTTCATCCGTGCTGCTAATTCGAGGAGGGAGGTAGGTCCAAGCAGAATTTATGGGAGGGTATCGCAAAGGTGAGAAGAAATAAAAGTGAAGAAACGTAAAGAAGGGCTCTCATTATATGTGGGATTTTTAATTTCATTTATTTGATCCAGCAACCTTATTTCAAGTTGGAACTACCAAATATATATCCCATGCACGCTGCGATACGTTGTAGTAGGAAAATTCTTTTTTTAATGTAAATTTGTATGTTTAGGCCTTCGGATACTAAATCAAAAACCCCCCTACCTGAAGGATGGGGAGGGGGGGGGGGGGGGGGAGAGAGCAAGGAGGTGCCTTTTGTCTGGATAGCGAAGCGGAGCGGATGTCAAGGGTTTTGTTGGCTTCAGTAATACGAGGCAAAACATGGTGCAGATATCTGAATGAAATTACCTGAAATAAATAGCACAAGAATTTGGCATCTAGATTAAACACGACCGTGATTGCTTTACATGCTTGCGGCTCTTCAACCCAAAGTGTTACTGGTTTGGTTCAAGTGTAGTTGATCATGAATTGATCGCAGTTGCTTTTCCCTGGAGTGTGTTAAAGCAAAACAGTCCATATCTAAGTGAGATGGCGTTGCCGTTGATATAGCCCATGATGTAGCAATGTTACTGAATTTTTGTTTAATAGAATGGTTTGTTGAAGGATGTTTTTTGCCCTGAAACTTTCCTGTGCAATCAGATATAAGTCTTCAATTGAATGAGGAATGTTATTAAGGTAATTCTCGTCCAGCATCTCTTTTTTTTCTATCGTTTCGAATGCGATTTTGCATCGTAAACAGGAGGAAATTCGCGTGAAGGAATTTGGTTCTTTCACTGCTTATCTTCCCCTCTATTTAGGCTAAGCGGAAACTAAGTTCATTAGTGTTCATTGAGAGATTTTTCGAATTCTCAACTAAGAAGATACTGGTCTTTTTTTAATCGAGATGAGGTTATCCAAATAAGCGTTCAAGGAGAATCTTGTTCAGTTATTGGCGAGGGATGTTCGCGAATAGAAACTGATGAGACGTCTGTGGAGATGGAAGGTGGTGTAACGTTGAAACGTCAACCACCAACTGAACAAGCGGCTATGCAGATATCAAGTAATGGATCATGCAGCAGCTACTTTTTAAATCGTGGCACAAGAACAAGGTATGCTGGGATTGCCATATTGCCCAGTTCTGCCAAATTGAATATTCCTCTTGTGGTTTTTTTTTTTTTTGTTGGACATATTTGCTTAGCTTCATATCTTAAATATATACCTGGCCCTTTTCTTACATATTAATACTTCTTTTAATTTCGATACTTTGGAAGTCAATGCTCACTTTTGGCATAGAACTAGACGTCGTCATTGGATTCAAAAGGTTGAATGACGTGTTTAATAGCTGATATTTTGATCGTTTTTACTATAAAGCAAATATTTATAAATGAATTGATGAGGAATGGGATAATTAAAAAAGAAGGGAAGCGACAAATTTTAAAACTAATATTTTTGATGTTTTTTGTTTATTTGTTTGTTGTTTGTTGTTGTTTTTTATAAAACGAATGCGATAAATATTCTTAATCGATAAGATATCTTTGTGGTAAAATGTGGAATGATTTATTTCGGTGAACGATGTGAAAATTTCTTCTGAAGTTTTCTTAAAAAGGGTTATCGAGGTTCTAAAACGAAAATTTCATTCAGATATTAAGATTTCTTTAAATGCTTTATGAATTTGAAGTATAGATGTTTTTTTCAGTGGTCTTTCGAGGCGTTCAAGCAATCCATTCAAGAAGCCAAAAATTTTACTCGATTCGGATGTAGTTGATAAGCAGAATATCAAAGGAGATGCAAATCCTGCAGAGGTTTGTTGATTATTTCAATGATGAGTAAAGATTATTGAGGATTCTCGAAGTTGGAGAGAAGAAAATATGTGCTGTTGGCATTTACCTGCTTGATTAATGTCCAAGATTGTTGATTTTGAATGGAATGTGGCGAGTGTTTATTTTTCTGATGAAGAGGCGATGAAGAAGTTACCTAATGAAGAATGATAGTTTACTTCCCCTATCTTTTAATATTATTTCTCCTACTTTGTTGCATTCTTCAACAAAATAGGTTGCAAAAGCAGAGAAAATGGAGGAAATACTGCAATATGCTCCAATGTCTATGGGTGAATGTTTAGATATGTGACCACTTCAGTAGTTGGACTATCTGTTACATATTTAAAGTCAGAGGTTACTTTTTATAAACGCTTTGTGAATTCACGAGTTAGTGATCTCGAGCTTGAGATATTAGAAAGCTGGAATCTTGCTGTAGTTATGAATGAACCTAAACATGTATTCGAAGATTAATAAGTTTTGCTTCCTGTGTCTTTTTTTTGTTGTAAATATTTTTTCGATTATATTTCAACTTCGTTCTTTACTTCATTTCCATTTCTTGCTACTCAGATAACTTGAGATGAATCCTCTCTTACAGAATTCTTCCACAACAGTGTCATTGGACTGCTCTTCAACAAACGTCGCGAATGCAGGTAATTGAATGAAAGTTTCTCTTAAGTTTGTGAGGAAATTGTTCGGCATGTACCTTTTTTTTTTTGATTTATAACTGTATTAGTTTGGAAACAAGTTGGTACCTGAACGGTCAACAGGTTTAATCGACTGCATGCATAGGTGTGGTGATGTTTTATAAAGGTTTATGACTAAAAGTAAATTGTTTTTGAGCTAATTTACATGTTGATGCTGAACGTTTCAAATTAAGCGTTGCTTAGTTCCACGCTTTTTTTTTTATTCAAGCAGTGAATATTGTTAAGTGGGAGGATAGTTTTGAGGCATACTAGTTTTTCTTACGTATATTGGAAAAAAAAATGTTTTTTTTTCTCAAATTCTAATGAGTGTTTTTTATTTTTTATTTTTTTTAGCAAAAGCAGTCAACAAGCAAAGGGGGTAGATGATACAATTGCCTCATCGATTCATTTAGTCGAATGAAAAATTTAAAAGATGTATTTTTTTAAATAGATCGACGAAATTACCGAATATTAAAGTAATTGTTTTAAGCGTATCGTGTTTCCGGTCTATTACGATCGCTTTCAACGAAGGAAAATGAATCATCTCCATAGAAGAGCATCTATCAAGTCGCAATTTTCGATCGGATCCTGCATGTTTATAAGGAGTTTTGTTGTTTCTTCATAACGAATCAACAAGTTTTTTAGCTTTATGGCTTGTTGACTGAGAGGTGAAGGCCTATTTGATGCTCAAATTGATTCGGTGATGTTCGATTCTACATCCTAATCGATGAGAGGAAGAGATAATGAATGTCGTGTTATATTATTGAATCTCGTTGTATTCGTTGAACATATTTGTTTACTTATTCAAATAAGTGGTCTACTTATTTAGGCAATGGTTTCTTTAAATTTGCTTTCATTTAGAATAGATTTTATAGGTAAGAGAGTTGTTTGATTGCAAATAATATAAGGAAGATAGATGGCTGGGAAATTGGGAATAACGACGATTTTATAAAGATGCAAAATATGGTTGATCAGCCCATCCTTTGCTATGAATTTCGATAATTTTTTCTTGCAATAATTCAACAGCTTTATTTATTTGTGAATATAAACTTTAGTTGAAGAGACGTTGAGGTGAAGATTCTAGTGGTAAAATGAGCAGGTAGATTTAAAACAGTGCAAGTAGAAATGCTCATGAAACGGTGGGATGGAAGAATCCTTGGCTTGGCCCATGGCCGGGAATCCATGGTCCTGAGCCATACAAAAAGGGAATACATAGCCGGGCGACAAGAGTGAATAGCTGATAATTGATAGCTGGTTATTCAGGAATTAGAGAGGGAAGCTTAAAGTCTAGGATGAACAGCTGTAAGAATTTTGCATATCGAATCGATAAGGTTTATATACGGTATCTTTCATTGTTGATTTATTTTCACTATCCATCTTAAGTATTTAGCTTACTATTACTGCCTCTTATTCTATTTGATGAAATTCGCAATTATTTTATGTTGTTTTGTTATCTATATCAATGATATAAATGTTTTTTTATTGAAAAATTTTCTGTTATATAGGTCATATGCAATCAACGTCTAGACGTTCAGATCTCCTTATGGGTCTGTACATACCTTCTATCGAGTTGTGGTCGAGAATCTTGCGAGATGACACAGGTATATGGAGACGAACAATGTTTCAGATTTAAACAATAAGATGACAAATAAGAAGGGACAATAGTATAGCTCGAATCGCCGACACGATCCTCCAGTCGAACTCCACACTGCCGACGATCACCAGGCTCCACTCTGCCTTAAGACTATTCTAGACCAAATCAATCTTATATCCTCCACATTTTGGCTCAGCCTAGCTTCGTGACACATGTTGGACATTCGTTTGATTTACCTGTATTCTGTTGACCTTCTTTTGGTTAACCTTATACGGCGTAATATTTTCGCTTCATCAATAGCCAACTGGCCGACTTTACGTAAGCGGCATGCTTCATTCCCATCAAATATGGTGCACTTTGGATAAGGTGTGCAAAAGCGTTCCCTACGTAGGGATATATACTTATTGGCGCTTGATGTGCTATCCTTTTTGCTAATACGAAGGGGGGGGGGGGGGGGGGGGGGGGGGGGGGGAGTTCCTTCGATGATCATGGGACAGGATTGCAAGGATTCCTTTGTTGGTGTATTCCGGAATGCTACGTTTTTGCTTAAATTGTATAAGCGTTGGTTTCCGGCAAACTTTCAGGTATATAGCAAGTGGGATGCTAGTTCACTATCACTATTACAAACTTTTCCGGATGTTCTATGATACTGGATGTGTCGTCACAGCAGCCACACTTCGTTGCATTTTGCAACCGTTTGAGTACCAACTTTGTGCTTAACTTACTGCAGTTATTATGGGGTTAACATCAGGTCTATTGTGACACCACATGGGTGTAAGCGTGAAGCTGACACAAATTGGAAACAACCTACTAGTTAACTAATATATTGGTGCTCTTTTCACTCCGATAATACAGTTATCTATATATACAATTAAATTTTTTAATTATTGTATTACCAATCGGTTATGTTGCCTAACGTTGAGGTGCTCATGATGTAATCGATCCTCTCACATTTAAATTATTAGCGTTCCTTTTTATTCAGCTTCACGTTCCCGGCGGGGGAGGGGAAGGGGGCGGGCTGGGGGATATTGTTTAAAATCTCAAAAGTAAACAAATTATGGTGGGATAATTCAGCCTCTTCAATTTTTGAGCAATACACAGCGTTGGTTTTTTCTTGTTGTAATATGCCGCTCGTAGTTCGATGCACTTGAATTTGAATCGTTTCACTAATTTCCCACTAATGAATGCTTGATGCATTATAGCAGCGAGTAAACCGAGTACGTAAGGGTGATGTTAAGAAGGCCACCCACCGAACTGGACTTAAAAACGGAAGACATCGAAGGTATGGAGGACGCTATGTTGAAATTGGCTAATAAGGTAATCGATCACTTTCTTATCTAGCTGTCCAATAGGTAATGATTATTTAGGTCATTACAAGTACCACTGATGCTGCAATTTGCAGCGTAACTACAAGTTGGTACTAGCAATAGTCTATTAATTGTTACTTTTATTTAAGTAGTGCTATTAGATATAGTGGGAAGTATTTGGTAAATAGTAGTATCAATAATAATTAGTGCCGTTGTTGATTAGTGGTAGAAGTAACTAATATTAGTCATAGCTATATATATATATATATATATATTATCTGAGGAGACAGCTCATTTCCATCGTTCCTTTTAGGTGAAATTGGAACCAGTTGATATGGAAGCAGGTCAGGAACCTGAAGCTCGTACTCGAATTGGAGCTCCACCGCCAAGAATTCGTGTGACACCAGCACGAGATGCTCGTCCAACTGAGCAAAGCAATGTTTCCGGTTTATAAGTGATGATCATCACAAAGAGATCTTTATATTTAGCTTAAGTGCTGCTAGAAGGTAGTCGATCCTCACAAAAAGGGGTCAGGTGAAATAGGTGGCAGTACCTATAGTCTGCCTTCTGGTATCTACCTGTAAACAAAGCCAAATGAACTGCCTTCTCTTTCTCTTCTCGCCTATGTTGTCACAGCACAATGTCAGAGGGCATCTATTGTATCACTAAAAAATTATCTATGTTTGAAGTTCCACGTTTGCCTTTTCTATTTCCAATATTTCAAAACCATTTTGTTGGATAGTTGATTTTGGAATGGTACTAATTGCTTTTTATTTATTTGGAGGCAGAAAGGGAGAGGTGAATGTCTTTCAAACAGCCAGATTCTAATTATTTCAGTGTTGAGGAATAAGTTGAATTAAAAGTTTATGCATTTCTCTTTATTGAGAAAGCAAAAGGTGCTAACTTCATTTGTAATTCTCTTTACGATTGGCCAATACCTGTACCTTCGATATTTACATAGGAGGATTTAGAAGATTAAACCTGTAGGAGAATATGGGGTTGGGTAGGGGGAATGCAATCGTAGCGGGAATGCTTCCTTTCCTCTAGTGATTGTGAAGAATCAAAATAAAACCTTTCAACCGAAAAATTTCTGCTTAGCAAACCGACAACAATGTTTCATGAAAATTGTATGTTGCTGCCAAAGAAAACATTCCTTCCGGTTCATTTTAAACTTCTTTTGGAATATGAAGCTGCTTGCCTTTTTTTTATTGGCAACCCCACTCTACATATGTATTTTGCGAAATTTTTGCTCATTTATTTATTTAGGTACCGAATTGTTTCGATTTTATTTCGTTGAGTACCATTTTCAATGTATATTTTCAAATTGTTGAGTGTTGTTTCATCTTTTATTATTTTGCTTATTTTATTCGAAATCACTGGGGCACTATTAATCTTTAAGAATCGTTCATATTTTTCAAAACGATATCATATTTTATTTTAAAAAACTTTTCAATTATGAATTTAATTAATAATTTAAAAATAAATTTTTTGAAAAGTTTTGTTGAATTTTTTTATTCTGCTGTTTATTAATTCCATTGACCAATTTTTAGTTAATTTGTTGATTAACCGTAATTAAATTTGTTCCCACGTTGGCGACCTAAAAATGGTACTCAATCACCGGAAAAACATCAACGCTTCAGAGGTAGAGCTTATATTCCCGTGTAATATTAACACTGAAATCACAAAGCCAGAGATAGCGGAAGACTTTCATCCTTCAAACGTAATATGCGCATAAGCGACAATAATTCAGCCACAGCTTCAATATGTAGGTTTCATTTTGGTGGATACATCGTTCAGTTAAAACGATATAAAACGAATTATAGGTATCATAGGTGAACTCGAGGTGGTGGTTGAAAACAAACCTTGCAGAACCAAAAATCTGAAAAGGCGGTGCAACTTTGTGGAAAAAAAAAAACTTCCTTCGAGAATGCATCAAGTCTTCTATTGAGTACAAGTTTCAAAGTAGTGGCAAATTATCGCATGGAAGTTGCGGGATTTTCGACCGCCTTAACGAACGGGATACTGGAGGAACCAGCTTTGTGGCACCCATAGGCTCTCATCTTTCTCGATCTTGAGCGTGAAAACATGTGTTTCTATTCCAATTGACAGAATAAATAAATAACATAAAATAAATCAAATTTTCACCGAAAATTCTGGAATATTTGCCGAAACATTCCGCTTTTTTTATTCCCGGTCAATGCAACTATACTTATTTATATATGAAATAATCTTTAAGCTATATCCAGTTTGTTTTAATTTGAGTGCTTTCTTTGAGTTAACCGATATCACGCAGGTGTCATGTAGGTTTGAGTGCGACTTAAGTTCACGAAGTTGCTCGAGTACTGCCTTCAGCAGGTTATGGTATTTCAATTGTATGAGTCTCGTTAGTCTGTCATGTATGTTTTATTTATGAAAAGTTTTCTTGAGCTATTCGATCATATCGATTTATTCTGAAGGATAGGAAATTCCACCGGAATATAGGAAATTAGATCGAGCATAAAGTTCGATTCTCTCGTTATCGTTTCAAGATACCGCTGAAAATATTTCTTTTAAAATGCGACCCTCGATATCCGCGAATGAATCCAAGAATTCCTTTAAGCAACCAACTCTTGATTACTGCTATTCGTTAGCCTTTAGGATGATCGTTCGATCGATTCCATATTGATATTGTGCTGTAATTTAATTGGTTTTTGTGCTGTTAAATTGGACTATGCTTTTTGAATCTCTCAAAGAGCAAGTTGCAAGTTTGTACAGCTGTTGGCATTGGTCCAATTTTGCGTATTCGAATTATTCGCTATTTTTATAATTTATTTTGAGCATTCGTCTAGTCGAACGCGTAGAATATTATATTTGTCACTTGTTTATTGAACACTAGCTTCAGATTCACCTAATTTCTTAACATTTGATTCATACGTTTATGCTTAATTTCGTTTCGTTCTCTCACTTAACGGTTGAGCTTCCAGGTTTTTTATTGATCATTCGTTGATTTTCTTTCTACTGCTATGACCCAAGTTTTGAGGGACTCTCGCTGATTCACAGAAATTCTGTTGCTAATTCAAGGTGCCTTCCATCTTTCTGTGGAAAGGTGGAGAGAAAGTGGTTGAGGCCAAATGCGTAACGTTCGTTCGCTCCAACTTGGCCACGCTCTCGGAGCTTAAGTGAAAGTTGGTCGGTCTAAAAGAGGGAGTTGAATCATTAGCTGAGGCAGCATAAGTGGCCAAGTCAGAGCCATGGTCACACACATGCTTTCGCTTGGGCATACGTTCGGTTCTTTCAGTTGACCAGACAGCTAACGCCATGTATTTGCGACGGACCCCTTTCCCACCCAGGCAGGCCTTCTCTTTTCTCCTTCCCGTCCTCCTCGTTCTTCCCGCTTGACCTCTCTATCCTGTTAAATCTAACTGGCTTTACCTTAAGCGTTGCATGAAGAATTTATTCCATCCATATTAGTGATTTTAAAATTCTTTTTGTCATCCTCTTTCATTCAAGGAGTATTCATTGACTCTCTGAGTGGAAGTTGTTTTCGCCTTTTTTATTTTCAAATTTTGCTTAGCAAATATCAACGTTTTGTTAATCGCTGAGCACTCTATATCATCATCTACCCAGTTTTCTACTTTATATCGACCAGGTATTAAAATTATGTAATATAACGAATTGATTTTCTTCGTTTTTCGTAAACTTCCTCGAACAAACATTCGTCCAAATGCATGGATTCGTATTTTCTATAATCTCCTCTCACTTAATTATTTCGCCATTTCATCTAATTTAGAATTCCTTAAATGCCATAAAATTTAGGAGTAATTGAAAATTAATAATAGAAAAAAGTGATTTCCCATTAAATTGTGACCTTTGGAATTTTTTAAATTCTTTAGGCACATTTTTGGTAAAAAGTGTTTTGAATCCCGATCGATTTTAATGAAACCATTGATTAAATAATTTTTAATTTCTTTACCGGATATGGGTAAATAACTGTTAAACTATTATATTTTTGAGGTATTTTATTTTTCTAAGAATAAATTATAGCTTTATCCATTGTTATTTTGTTGATCATCATTTATTTAGTCAATTACTGAAGGATCCTCAAGTGCTATTCGCCGGCTATAAGAATCCACATCCATTAGAGCATAAATTCATCCTTCGTATACAGACCACATCGGATACGTCACCATCGGACGCGTTGACAAGTGCAATCACCGATCTTATGGCAGAGCTTTCTCTCTTTGAAGAGAGGTTCAGAGTTAGTACATTCAATCTTTTTTTTAAAGAACTTTTTTTCCACCTCTCATATTTTCATATATTTTTTGTTAAGATGCATCATTGCTGAACAGATTTTTAATCGATTATATTCTTTATAAGAGTTCAATTTTTTTTTAGTTCAATTTTTTTCAATTTTTTTTCGAATTTTCGAGAGTTCAATTTTTCGAATTTTCAATAGTAGGATTATTCTCAATCAATGGTAGTTTTAGAAATGTGTTTCAATGAAATATTTTGCAGGACGCAATAAAAGAACGTCGTGAAACGAACGAGTGACTATCAGTTGAAATCCATCCTATTTTCATTTTTCTTGTGTTTTTGGAAATTTTTTATTTATTAAGTTTTATTTATCTTTTTTTTTCAAATTTTTAAAAAAGCAATGGAAAACGGTTGTTCCTCCTCTGCATCTCAAATGGCGGCTACTGTATTGCGTATTCGACGGAAACGTACCGCCGATCCTCATGAAGCATTCGTCGTTTCGTTGAAGAAACCACGTCAAGGCTGCCAAAAATAGGCTTGAAGTTTGCAAAATAGGCTTGAAATGAGCAGTGAAATTTTTCGTTAGAAAAGACTTATAGTTAGGTGAAGTGATTTATAATTGTCGCCCTCTCCTATTACCCTCTTTTAGTGCAGCCATTGCGGGCACTACATTTTTCGCCATGGTTTTTGTATTTTATAAGACGAAAGTGGGAAGCATATCTGAGTTGATGTATGTCATTTAAATTGGCTTGCAACGAGGCCAGCGTATGGTGTTGGGGCTTTTTCTTTGGCAGATTTAGCTAAAAGTCAGGTTTTTTCCCCTGCTGCTAATGGGCTTTACCACAGTGGGGTGTTTGAAGGAATGCAAGGGTGTAGATAGCACTTTTTCGATAGTCCGCATTCAGTGCTTTTTGTGCTCCTCAGCTATCTTATTGTTTTTTTAGTGTTTGTCATTCATACGTACCCGCAAAGAACGCGAACTGAAAGAGCGAAAAAACTGTCAAGTTTATGAGCCATTTTAATTCTGCAAGGTGGGACTTATAGTTTTTGGCATTTTTTTATGCAGTAGAAAATATTTGCAGAGATATAATTCACGTGGGTTCTTGATTTTACATTTTGCTTTACATTCATTTAATTGATAAATGGGCACTTAATTAAGGAAATAAGCGCAATCGATGGACTTCCTTCAAGTGCCAACGTGATTGATTTTGATCCGACGAAGGCATCTGAGCAGATCGATGTGCAGATGGATACTTGCGACGGCAACGCAACTTCAGATGAACAGCAATATTTGAGCGCATTTTGTGATGCTGTAGGTGAAGGTGGTGTACCGCAAATTCAAATGCCTAAGAAGGTGGATCAGATAACACTCAACGGGATTCCGATGGCGACTATCAACACTTCAGATTTATATCCTGAGGTGTGTTTCTTAGGATTGGATGATTTTCAATTGAGGTGAGGTTAAGATGGGGTGAGGTGAGAAGTGATTGTGACTGTTCGATTCCATTGTGAGGTTTGGATGATCATAGTAGTTGAACTGGGAATTTGAGTATATAAAGTTGTATTCTGTGGGAATTTAATTTTGGATGTTATGCTAGTTCAAATATTTTTCAAATTGAAGTGGATATGAGTTTGGATTAATTTTTCGTTTATTGTAGTAATGGGTGTTGAAGACAGCTGGCTGGTTCATCATGTTTTCATAAATTTATTTGATGCTTGCATTAATTTCTTCCAACATTCATGACAGTATTTGTTTTAAACTTGTACTTTAGATAATTATGAATACATAGTGGCAAGATTTTATATCTGTTCAAAAGGTTTTATTCCTTTTCAAAGGAGAAGAATGAATTTTTCTTCGAAAACATTTGGGTTAAATTTTTTAGCAAATTTCAGGCTGATTATGTGTTCGATTTTTATTGGAATCCGGCAGCTGTGTTATCTAATTCTGAAGATCTCGAGGTATTAAATTACTCTTCGTATAGAATTTAAAAAATTCCTCATTGAATATTTATTTATTTTATTTGTTCGATGTATTTCATCTTTTTTAGTTATTTTTTTTTTCCCCAATTGGGAGAGTAATAGATCACTGAATGAATAAGTTGTGGGTTATAATTGCATCAGTGATTGATTGCCGATAATCTATCCTCTTTTTTTTTTGTTTCACATGATCAGTTTCGCAATCCCTTATGTATTATGTCGGTTTTTTAAAAAGCATAATAGTTGTTGAAAAACCCTACCGTAAAACGTGGTTTTGTTGAATATGCAAATTTATGACGCTTACTAAAACACCTTGCCGATCGGAGCTAATATGTTGTGGCGGGTAGCCTAGGGCAGTATTGGGTAACATTGGGCATTAAGTATGACGAGTGTTTTTGCGAAGAAAAGGTTGGCAAGTGGAATAAAGCTCGAGTACTAATTAAGCGCTTCACATTTAGATCCGACCTGCAAATCAACGTGACATCGAACTCTACTTTAATGGTGATGATACGGAGAGTAGTATAGAAGCCGATGATGAGGATGACTCAAATGATGAAAATAATTGGCGCAACGACTACCCGGATGATGAAGACACCCAGGTTAGTGAACGATCACTTACTTTTTTCTCTATTTTTTGTTGTTCGACGTTCAGTTTTTCGGCATTGGTGAATATTGACTACAATCTGGTTCTGTAATTTTATTGATTTTTACGGGTTGAGCTAAAACTTTCGAAGTTTAGACATGCATGTCGGGATTCCGATTCGGAGTCCAGATTCTATTATTTTCTGGAGTGGCGATATTTAAAAAAAAGCCTTACCCATCGCTAGTGCTCATTCTTTGGATTATCGTGATGGCAAACAGCACACATCATATAATTTAGCGTTGCAAAATAGTGCTTATTCTTCTTGGTAAATGTGCCCATTTCTGCAAGATTGAAAGGAGTCCTTTTTGAATTGATCGGCATTTATGGTAAGTAAGAAACGGGGTTAGGTGTAAACCCTGTGAGGTGAGTGTCCTAAGGGGGAGGGAGGACAAAGGGATGATTGTCTCGGAGTAGTATTTTCAGATCTCCTCAATGGATATTACCGTGTCAAGCCTTCATGAATCTTATTTTACTTTGACTCTTAATGAATGTTATACTTAATTAAAGGAGTCGGATGACGAACGTAGTAGCGATTCTGATGATCTGAATGAAAGATTCGACGAATGCGATTTTTACGGATCCGACAGCGATCGATAGATTCGTCATAGTGCTACGCTATTATCATTCGAGTGATTTTGCTAATGGATTGGACAGTTGGGGGATGATCTCGGGTTTATCTAAGTGATTTGCACTATCGCTGATATGGAAGTAATGATTTGCAAATGTCTGCTATGGTTTACCAATGCAATTTTTCATGGGAACCCCGGATGGAGTTTATTCGTTTTTGATTTTTGGGTGATAGTAAGAATATAAGAAGAAATTCGATGAGGAAGAAACAAATGAGAGTTGAAGCAAAAAAAAAGGTGAAACAAGTTTAGTCGAACTTGTTTTTGATGATCTGTTATTTATTTGACGATGAATATAAGTTTCATTGCTGTTTATAGCGGTGCCTTTATTTGAGAACAATTTTTGGCATTGATTGCATTGCATTTGCTATATTTCCATTAAGATGCTGACTTAGATAAGAAGTAATATGAAGGTTTTTAATAAATTTTATGAAGGTATTATTAAAGGTGATGAAGGTGTCTAGGACAGTATGGTGTCTTCAATCGATTTTAGTGCTTTCGGTTCACTTTTTTTTTGATTTCATTTATTATTATCGATTATCAAAGAGTTTGGTTTGTTTGATTTATTTGATTTGTTTCTTCTTATGTTTATTGATTTCTACATTCGTCTATATGTTTTTCATTGAGTATTTTAAGTGATTTTCGAAAGACAAAGTAAAAATTTTTTGGCTATTTTTTGTGTTGACTTTAATTATGGCATTCTATTGCTGAAATATCAAGTGTTAGTAGAGTGCTGCATCGTGTGATCTTTTTTGGTTTGGATTGGATACCGATCGCGACAAAAACCGGTTTAATCCTGAGCAGATACGGGTAAACCGATTTAATCCGTAGTGAGTTGCCGATGCGCCTTTTTCATTCGACTTAGAAGTAAGGTGATCTCAGAGGAAACTTGAATTGATCAAAAATAGAATTGGCTGAGATGAGTATTTCTTCCATTTTTATTCTTAATTTTTGCATGCATTGTTTAACCTTAATCTAGGTTTATGATGGCTTAATGAAAGCATAAAAATAAGCAAACAAGTATTTGGCGCATAAAACGATTTGAATTTAAAATTTACCGAGGAAGGGAAGGGTGTATTTTCTTGGGTAGGCAAGGAGCAGATATAACAAGGACTGATGTTACTTAACTTAATCTGAATACTACAAAAGCTAGGTAATTAGGTGTTATTGTTATCTGAGCGCTAAAACAATAGCTTTTGAAAGAGGCATTTTCGATTGTAGTATTAATCCAATGCTACATATAAAAATTTTAAAGGGTGATTAAATGGTAGATGTTCTGGACGAGGAAAAAAATTGCGTTTATTGTTGCGATCATTTTTATGAGGATGGATTCTAAGCGGAAGTTTTCATTTAAATTGTAAAACATCGCCTTGTTGAACCGTACTTGTTAAGGTGGGAACCATACCCTTCCTCCTTCGCCCTCCTCGTCAACCCGAATCAAGGAGATAAACAAGCATATGAGAGCACCATTAATCAGCAGCGGCACTTGAACACATATTTCACTTTTCACTACGTTGACTTAAACCCTCAAATGCGATGGCGATATTCATTGGATCAGTTTAGCTCCTCTGAATGACCTTTGGGGGAGGTGAGGAATGATAGGGGAGGGGAGGAGGTGGATGATACTTGAGGAATGCGGGAAAGTTGTTTACTCAGAAAACTAAAGCCTCAAAGGAGGTGGATAGGTCGGGCACTACGAAAAGATTATGTGAGTGTTTATGAATGATCTAGTGTCATTCGTTGTTCGAATGAAAATCGACGATTGTCCATCTTCTTCAAGAATTAATATAATCATCAAGTGTACTATTAATATGAGGTGGTCAATGCTTTTATTTGATGCATTCTATAATATAAATAATTTTATCTTTATATAATAACCAAATATACTCTTTTTTTGTGGTATTTGTTATATTAATAATTAAAATTGTTAAGTAAATGTTATAAGATATTATTACATTTTGATGCATTATAAGAAATAGAGTGTTTTTCAATGTTTCAATTGAAGAATATTGTTATAGAGGTGATAAAATGTGGAAATCTTTCATTCAACGTATATTGATAGTGTTCAATTTGGTTTGGTTGATATCGGCTTCAATCTCATGTCGTGATTCAACAGATGCTTCAGTTGATTGGTAAGGAATAAATATCGTTTATCCTCGAAAGTACATCCCACTTATTCCTTTTTTAATAATTCATCCTTTCATATTTATCTTTAGTCAGTGTTGTCTGAGGAATTACTTACATTGATGCATAAGCCTATCTCTATGAAAATTGTAAGCTATAGAAACTCAGGGGTTTACTTTTGAAGCATTACGGTACATACGGTTTTTTTTCTCGATTGTTATATAATAGAAGGAAAGAATTCTTGTTGCTTTCACCGCTTTTGCTCATTTAGGTATTTCTTATTGGTTCATTTATGTCTATTGATTTAACTAATATTTTTGATGGATTCCTATTTGAAACATATGATCCCTTTGTTCGTTATATAGACTTTTACGATTCGGTTTAGCTAAGCGTCGTATTAACTCCCCGCTCCCTACCCGTTTCCAACATTTAAAAATTAGATTGCTCTTCAAGCTGAATTTACTTGACTATCCCCCTCTCTCCTCCCCCCTTCCCCTCCTCCTCTCCCCTCCCCCTTCCCCGAAAGTATAAAAGAATAGAAATAAGTGAAGTTTGAAATTTGTTAGGATCGACAACAGTATATTTCATAATCAAAATGAAAAACAGAAAAAAAATCAAAGAAATATCAAGTACATAAACAAGCACATATATCACTTGGATATAAAACAGGGCACTTGAAAGGTATATTGAAAGGCAAGAGAACAAATATTCAACCATAACATTAATGCGTAGAGAATACCTCATTGTCATAAAAAAAAATTCGCTTATTGAAAGCCTAAGTTACCGTAGTAAACTTATTCGGGTTTACCTGCGGAAACGGTAACTTTGGTTGATTACTGTATTGCAAAAACTTCAGTGAAATAATTTGTTTTTATCTATTACTTCTATAAATTTTTAGTAATATTTTCGCATAAGTGCTTCTTAATTGACTTTATTTCTACCTCTTCTCAAAATGTTTTGCGATAGTGAGTAAATTTCAATATTCAATCAGTTTATTTCCATATCTTTATTCCACTCTATTTTTATAAACTTAAGTTATAAAAAAAAAAAAACTTGATATTTATTAAAGGTTTATTGGTTATAAACTACCAGTGATCGAAGGCAATCATCCATCGATGTCAGGATTGTCGTTCCTTTATATGGATGGACATTTGAATTCTTGGAGTACACCAGAAATTATCAACTCCAGTCGGAGCTCTATTGCATTAACTCTTGCTCAACTTTATACGGCTGTTGATGATCCGGTTGGTTTCAATTTTTTTAATGAATTTGAAGTTGGAATTATTTTTATATTTTTTCACTGTTTTCAATTAACACTTATGACAGTGATTTAGGCGTTTTCTTAATTGTAGGAAAACATAGTGATTAATATGGGAGTTGTTGATTTGCTCAGTTTTTATTGCTGTTCAAGTAAAATCAAAGCACTTCGGCTGTCGTTTTGCTATTTTTAAGGCGAATTGGGGGGAGAGGGGAGAGGGAGGTGGAACATGGGGAGGGGGGAAGGAGGTGGAACATGGGGAGGAGGGCATTCCGAATTGTTTGTACTCTTTGTAAGAAGGTGAAGAAAGGGCGCCTTTTATACTCCTATAATCAGCCTATCAGCAAACTGCTAAGAAGCTTTCATTTTGTCGAAGGAAACACGTTTATTGAATGAGTGAGATGGGTTAGACGAATCGATATACAGCCATCATTATCGTTATTATTTTCTGCAACAGTTTAAAACAAATTTAATTTTTTTTTCCGAAAAAAATTTAATTTTCTTAAAGGCAATCTTTTATATGTTATACAATGATGAACATCCGGAAACCGGCAAGACGGATACCTATCGAGGGCATGCGAAAGGTGTAATAGTTTTTAATCGTGATTCGGGCTTCTGGCTTATTCATAGTGTACCGAATTTTCCACCGATTCGTCAATATGCATATCCGGCATCGGGACATCGTAATGGACAGTCATTCCTTTGCATTACGTTAAGAAGTGACTCATTGTCGGCGCTGGGTTAGTTGATTATTTGATCTTTTTAGAAAAGAAGAAGAGAGTTTCGGTTTGCTATAAATTGGGAATTATTAATTTCTATAGAGGGTAAAGAGGTAACTAGTCAGGGTGTAATTCGGAATGGTTCCCAAGAAAAAACTTAAGATTGAATTTTCTATAATTTTGATTACCTTTCCAATCTAAATAAAAATTTATTTATTTATTTATTTATTTATTTATTTATTTATTTATTTATTTATTTGTTTATTTATTTATTTATTTATTCATTTTTTTGAGAACATGCACCACCGATTTGCATCGTATCCTCATAACTGCAGCGATGAATAACATTGTTGCAAGCTGCAACTTAATCAAGTATAATAAAATTCACTTGCAGGATTAGGAGATAAAACGTTTTTCGACCATCTAGGAACATGAACTCATATTTGTGAACAGACTTGTAATTTCCTATTGTTCAAATTTGAGATGGAGAAGGAGGAAGACAAGAATGAAACTTATAAAAATTTTCAATTTTTCTCGTGAGAAAATCATAGTACTTTTTGCTTTTTCTCAAAAAAGTTTATATGTTTTATCATATTCCTTAATATTAAGTAATAAATTATATTCATTAAATTATCAACAATTTATTTTTACTTATTTAAAAAAGTTTTAAAATACGATGTTCTTGTTAGGTTCTATTATACGTTTATAGTCACAAATTTTCTAAGTTTTTACGCCTATTTGAAAGGTGGTATATTTAGATACGGATTTTGTATTTGTATGTAGATTCCTATTCAAATCTACCCACTCCACCAACTAATCTGCTTCTTATTTGGCTATATCTTCCTCGTTTTTAAGTTATTTCAATAATGATTTTTGAATTTTCTTCTCTCATTTCTTTGGAACGATATTGTTTGCATATTTTTCAGTAGAATTATTACCAGTTCAATTTATTTTCATATATAGAAAGTATTTTGCTAGATTATCGTCAAATATATTTGTTTATTTTAAGATCTCTATTCGGATTTGGTTGCACCACAATTGAAGACATCACTTCTAACGGAAACTTGGTTGAATGGTCCTGGTGATTTACCTTCAATATGCTCATCACCGTATAAGGTATTTGAACATTTAAGAGGAGCATAAATATGAAAGTAGTTTAATAGTACAATAAGGGAAAGTGATCAGCGTTATGAACAACATTAGTGAATGTTATTGACGGATTTATTTTGGTTGATTTGAACTGTATCAGACAGCAGTTGTGTGTTATGTTGAATAATTGATTAAGTGCTTTTAATAAAAGCATCAACAGTACATCGGAAATTAATATTTGAAG
>QEWY01001576.1:105023-132769 GCA_006503575.1 Baylisascaris schroederi
ATATATATATATATATATATATATATATATATAAACTTATAAGAAATCGATATGTGCATAACGATGGCAAATTGCAGTATCTCATATAGGAACTTCTCGATGCATTCTATTTCATACGGTATTCTGAAGAGAAAAATATACAGTAATACATAATTTCAAAAATTGGATAATGCCATCATTGCAGACGGTGAATACGTTGGATCGTGTATTTGCTTTGAATTTCCCGAGATGTCATTCGTTGCCATATATTATGTATGCCCAAATTATCGTACCAAAGGAGTCGGGACACGTCTATTCGCTAGTACCGTTACCGATTCTTTAAGGGAAGGCAATATAGGATTGCATGCAGGTAGAGTTTGGTTGCACTAACGATTCATTTCTATAAGAGCTCAATCCGGCTGCAATGATATACAAAAAAAAATCAGCCGAATTGAATTCGTTTTGTGTATGTTGTGATGCTATTTAAAGTTTATTTGAAAGCATTTTTACTGAGCGCAATTTTTTGCACTCTTTGCAATGAATCGATGAGAAAGTCATTCCTAATCTATGCATATGTATCTCTCTTCCATAGTTTCAGTCTAAAAGTTACTTCAATTTTGAATTAAATCTTTATTTCCTAAGAGAATAAGAAATAATCGAAACATAAAAATGAAATAAAATGAAGAAGCAAGACACGCGATCATGAAACACAATAGAGATCTTAATTAAGCATAAACTCATAGATTTTTTCGAGGTGAAAATTCTTCTGATCGAAATGTAATCTCTTATATAATATTTGGTCCTTTAATTTCCTCACTTTTATATATCCATTTGAGGGTAATACTTCAACATTTAAACATCTCATTGATTTAACCTTGAAACGTATTAAAGTGGCATGTTGAAAACGAATGTTTGTTTGTTTTTTTGCAATAATCCGAAAATATTAGAGAATTTTCGCTCAGATATTCACTCGTTGAAAATTTTGATACTCCCAAAAATCACTCTTTATTAATTATCATTATTTTTATTTATTAATCGATTCATTTACTGTAATATATTTGTATTTAGTTCAAGAGATGTCACCAGTATATGAAAAACTTGGATTTGTTGTGCGTACGAATTGGTTAGTCGATATCGTCAAAATGACCGATGTGAAGTTCGAAAAAATCCACGGTTGTTGCATTTATATCGTTTTTTATCGTTTATAATGGCTAAGGAAGCTTTAAGTTTGCAAAGGAATTAGGAAATGTACTACTAATTCGACGACCCTCGAAATATTAGGTCTAAGCTTTGTAATTAATGAGGGGCGGTTTTATGAAGTATAAATAATTGCCTATCTGACCTATTTGCATAGAGCAACCGCCGCCCTATATTTCGTACGTCCTTTGCAATGTATCACAATAAGAGCGCTTCAATGAGTTGAAAATTCCAACCGCTTGGAACAGTGCTACCAACCAGGTGGCCAGAAGCGTGCTCCTAACCGGTTGCATGAGTGGCTAAAAGCATGATACCGACCGGCAAACTAATTGGCTGGAAAAATGTTGCCAACCAGCTGCCTCAAATAGCTCAGCTGAATGTTTCACTAAGATGTGTTTAGTTTGACATACTGTTTTTGAGATTATTAGACGTGCTAAAGATTTTTCGCCGTCTTATTTCATTCAACGGTCAAGGCAAACCTCAAGGCACACCATAAATACTGATAATTGAAGATCTCAAAAGTTCGCTAACGGTGAAAGGTGCGAGGGATGTGGGACTAGAAAAACTCGTCGAATATGATAACACAGTGAACAAGACAAGTCGAGAGCCATTCGTCAGGCATTGGGCATATGAACGTAACGATAGTGTCTGTAAGGTAATTAATACATTTTGGCTTTTGTGAGATAGCGAAATGCTTATATCTTATCATTCGTTACACTGCATACAATACCTATCAGAGGCTCTTGAAACCATGAGCCCGTTTATGACGAATATTAAATATATATATATATATATATATATATATAATATGAAGGTTGTCGTTGACGGAGATGATCACGTGATTGGCTACGGATGCGCACGTTTACTCTCGGTGGTCGGTTCTCCAGCATTGTGTCCCATCTATGCCGATAATGATGATGCGTTCATTGCGTTATTCAAAGCGCTTGCATTATGCTATGAAGAAGAGCTAAAAGAAACTAATCGTATCGATATAAGGAGTCCATCAGCGAAGACTCCTCGCATCAAAGAATTACTAAACGAGGTGGCACAAATCACAGTGGTTAGTTCTATTAACCTTTTTTTCAGTATTTGTGTATTATACTTCCCTCATTTCATATATTCTATCCTCTCATCACTTTTAACAGCATAAGAATAATCCCATAACAATTAGAAAAGATAGAGGCAGAAATAGATGTAAAAAATTGTTTTCTATCACCTGATGATAGCTGATAAAAGGGATTTGCGAAGGAGTTTAAGTCTCGCTTTGAGTGAGAGCTTCTAATAATTCAAATTTAATATTTTTCCGTTAAAGCGATAAATATTTTTGAACACTCCTGCTGAATAATTCGAGTCTTTTATTCAAGCTTTATACCAAATAGATTAAACAATAAACCACTATCACCAACGATAATTTCTTATCATGTGAAAATATAAGTCACGAAGAAATGATTGTAAAAGCAAAATTTGAGCTGACTAAGCAAAATTTGAGAATGAAAAAAAAAGCGAATGAAAACCGCCAGAGAAATAAAATTTCAAAAATTTTTGTAACACATTTGATATTTTTCGTAGATTTTTGCACTTTTACAACTTTTTTCCCCATTTTCATTTCATTTTCATATTTTTTCTAACTGTTTCTCCATTATCATTCATCAGTTTATTATTTTCTCATTTATTCGATGAGAAGTCAAATTATATGAAGATATTTTCATGATTTTTTTTTTTTTGAGAATCATGAGTGTAATGCAATAAAAGAGAGTTTCTAACGAAACAAATGAAATATTTCTCATCTACTTCACATATATTTTAATGTATTTTATCAATGTGATGAAAAGAAAAAGCAATTCAAATGCTTTGATTGTATTATTGAAAAAAAAAATGTAAATATTTTTGCAGAAATCACAATGCACTCCACAATTCACGAAATCTGTGCCCGAACATAATATCGAGAAAATCTATAGTATCACCGATATGACATTCTTTATTTGAATTATATTTTCTATTGCATAAATAATAAAAACAAATTATTGCAAATGATGTACTAATAAATTCATTCAACTGATTTTTAAATTATTTTAATTCACTTAATAAATTTTCCACTGCGAAAAGAACTAAGAAACGGGCATAACCTCAGCTCTCTTAAGTTATATTTCAATTCCAAATAATTGAATTGTCAAAATTTGAAAATTATCGAAGCGGCAAGATCTATGGGAAGGTGTGATACGTCTATGATATTGAAACAGATGACTCTTATAATAAATGAATAATTGAGAACGATAAGTTTGCTGTTTGCAAGATTGATTTATTGATTGAAATGTTTACTCAAAAAGAAAAAAAAATAAAACTGCAAATAGCAATAAAAATATATACATTAATAATGAAGTGAGCAAATATTTGTTAAGCAACACACATACTTAAGAATATTTACAAAAAAAAAAAAAAAAAAATTGTGCAGGGCCAAGTGCACGGATTAAATGAGATGAGTAAGAATGCTGACGAACTGGTAATAGTATGAAGAATAGGAAAAAAATTTTGGGAGAAAATAAGAAATGAAAAATAAAAATAAAAATCATTTATATATGTGGAATTTATAACTTAAAATGAGCAGGAATGATTTCAGTGAAATAAAATCAATAAGACTATTTAATTCGAATGATTCAAAATGACTATGAAATAAAGAAACCTTTTCTAATTCAATAATATACTTTAGAAGTTTATTCCATATATGAACCATTATGGGCTGAAAATTGTTGAGGACAGTTTTAGTGAAGCATATTTTACCTCACAGCTGACAATCATGAGTTCTTCGATCGCATTCATCAGCGAACAAGAAAATACTTTCGAAAATTAGGTTAAAAAATGTAATTACTATTTTGTAACATAGTATGAGATCGAATTTCACTCAGTGGAATCTTTATTCGATCCCAATAATCCGGCAAAAAAAAAGACTCAGCAGTAAATTATCTACAAATACTTAAGAAGTTATAGGCGGCATCGTATTCATAGACCAAGAAAAGTAGTGAGACGAATACACTTCATAAAGGAATATCACTAATAATTTCACAATTGAATGAGAAAATTTCACCAATCTCAATCTTGATAGAACATTCTAAGAGGGACGATTGCAAGCATTTTAGGAAAGAACGGGAAATACTAGAATATTTTAACATATGCAAAAGTGGTTCTATAACATATAAACGTCGAAAACTTTTGTATCATCAATGTATAATACATCATTTTGAATCTTCTGATTGAGTATAAGTGATCTAATCGGCAACGGAATAAATAAGCTGCGATAACATAAACCGACTACGTAGAGAGTCATGCTGTGAAACGTTAATAAGTTTACAGCACAAGTGGTAAATAAGTAAAGCATATTTTATAATAATTTTTATAACCTTGCAAACTGATGGTGTTAAACTTGTCGGCTGATAATTTTCTACAGATGTAGATGGAGAATTTATTCACAAAGGGGTGATGCTAGCAGTTTCCCATGCCGAAGGGACTAAACAACATGAAATACTTCTCTGGAAAATCAATACTTAGAGAGATTGAGATCGTAGCTGCAGTATGCTATATGAAATAAACGAAAAACTATTGCTAAGTTGGTTATAGCGGTCATAATAGATATCATGCTAACATATATAGTGTAAAACCGATTTTTTTTTACTCTAAGAAGAAAATCCTGCAGAAGTCCACTGTCTTGTTCAAAAACACTAGAGAAAAAATTGGGGAAGTTGCATTTAACAGATTTATTAACAACCGTATTTAAACCTATATCCCTAAAAGTCGTTGATCTCCTCTCGTGTATTAAATTTGTCTTTCATATATCTATAGAAGAACTTTGCATTATCAGAGTTGATAGTGTAATGGAATTTTTCAGCCAATGAATCATTTTCCCTCACTATTTCTTCACAAATTTTTGCTCATAACGTCGATCGAAGAGGAAATGTTTCTTCGTCGCAATGCGTTAAATATTGTGCTTGCTATGTGGTTTTTAATTTCCTTAGAGAAGTTAATATTTAAATTAATAAGTTAATATTTAAAGAAATAAATGAACTTGACGTACATGTCACCGATACCGAAATAATCGTCGATATAGATATTCCAGCCAAATCATCGTTCAAGATGATTCATCAACGGAGAAAAAAAGTTGAGAACATCTACTGGCATCAAAAAACAAAAAAAAAATTACATGCATTCTTACACAAGTCATGTTTTCGATTCCCCACCTGACGTCTCATAAAACATGAATTTTTATTTCCACCCATCTGATGATAAAATAAATGAAGGGAAATGTGTCTTTGAGTTCTCTTCATCTAACCAACCACCTTCATAAATTACCAGCTAATAATAAATCAGCGAAATATTCCCTTCAAATTTTTGCCAACACGGCTGCCAATGCAGCTCATCCGCAAAAGCTTTTTGTCCTTTTGTAACTCGGTCGGTATGAAGTGAAAAAAAAGACCGGCATAAAATACATGTAATTGTTTCCAATCTTAATTTTTGCAGCTTTTCTCAAGCAGTGGATCAACATAAAGCAATATATAAGAGGTGATCCGATTGCATACGTTATACTTTAACTTTATTTTAACTTGCAATACTGAAACGACATCGTTATGATGCGTTTTCTGCAAAGAAGATTTACAGAGACGCTTAAAACGAATCTTTTTTTTGGTGAATTTATGAGGGCAATTGGATCACCTAAAGCTTAGCGGAATAAAATGCAAACCAGATAAATATATGCTTGAATATTTCATATTCTTTAGTAATTTACGAAGCTATTCGATCGTTTGAGTGGCGTTTGATTGTATGCAGAGTCGATATTTGCGTAATATTGATAAAATTGATAATCCAAGCAATGGTGGATCGATTTATTGGAGACCGTGATAGGTTTTCGATGAAAATAGATGTGGCAATTGCAGTCGGTTTATTGCTTTTGCTGAAATGATGAACTGCATTCCTCTAGAAGACTATCATGAGTGATGCTTTAAAGCTTGTTCTTTTTTAATATATCAACAATGATAGGTGTATATTTTTGAACGGCTCTACTTAATAGTTAGTTGGAGATTTTCTTTCCTCTCTCGGCTTTTGACTCTCATCTATGAGGACAAGGTGAAAGATGCAACAACGATGAAAAATTTTCAATTATTTCACCTTGGTGGTACTTTTGACATCATGAAGAGTGTGCTAACTCATTCTTAAACAAGTATTAGCTCTCGGTTCCCATCGCAAACACAGCATTTCTGATATTGAAAAAAACAAATGCAACAATCAAATCACTAACCACTTTCAAGAATTTCAAGAAAAAAAAAAGAGTGGAACATTTCAGAGAAATGACTCATTCTCGCAGTAAAGAAGTAAATTTTTTGTTTATTTTTTAGTTCCTAACGATTTCTAAAGTATTCGCCTTCATTATATCACAAATATGACACATCATTTGATGATGGCAACAATCATCAGAATCAAAAAGCAATTCAGATTTGCATAAGGTTAACAATATCTTGAATTCCCACTTATTGAGTTCCATAGTTCGGACGCTAAAGTCTAAAGAACTCAATAAAAAACTTTTAGACCAACCTTATGTACATGACATATATACATGTTTATCTGTTTATTTAGTAGCTTCAACTTGGGCATTACTGAAGCTAGCATTAGAAAATTTATGGCTACGAATTTTATGGTTATATTTCACTTTTTTGTAAAAAAAATATCCACTTAGCATTCTGCAGCTTATTCACTCTTTGTTGAAAGCTGTCATATTTATAGTTGTCGCAAAAATAGAGAGAAGTTTCGTAAAATTTTTGCATAGTAAGATAATTTTTTTTCTTATTCTCAATGACGAATTTGCATATGAAATTGAACAATAATATTCCCTCAAGCTATTTATCTCATTTTTCACAAGTGTTTTCGTTGGGACCGTTTTGTTCCATGTTTGCTGTGATTTCAGATTTTTTGTGTAAGTTTTCTTAATTAATAGCATTAATTTTCATTATAATTGCATAAATATTCGGGTGTTATGGATGGTGAATTTTTCTTTGTTCATTTGTTTAATTAGATGTGGCGTAATTATGAAAGAAGACACTCCCGAATGTTTTATTTTTGAGGAGTTCAGTTAATTTTTAGGAAAAAAAATTTTTTTAAGGGAAGTTTTTAGGAAGATAAATCATTTAGACATTGAACCGTTTAATACGGACATGAGTACAGACATTAAAAAAATGACCCATGAATTCTAGTAGATTAAATCTCCACCGATATTTCATTGAGTGTAGAGTTTAGCAGTAAATTTTAGACAATGGAAGTATCGATGAATAAAAATGGGTCGACATTTTACCGACTTTTAACATACAAGCATTTTGCTTTAGGTTGTTTTGCTAAACATTATAGGTTTAAATGAGCATAGAATGATTTCTCTCTACCAGCTATCTTATAGAACGAAATACGCACAGAAAGAGAGAGAGCAATTCGACTTTCCAATCATTGGTATTTCCCATAGCGATCGTTAGACGGCTCTATTCTACTAGTCAATTTATTTATTACCGTAGATTTAATTAGCTTCTACAGTAATCACAGAACACCGTAATGATTGCAGATGAGAACAAGGAATTCGTTTTATTAGTTGTATCGCTTCTTATTAAATCATCAATCGTTGCGACGACATTATTATGTTGCCATAATCGCGGATTTTTCCGCCCATTGGTTGGTTTTTTTTGATAGTTTTTTTCAGCCGATCTATACAATTAATGATGCATTAAAGAGACAAAGGATAGCATGAAGCTAGAGTACCACAGCTATAGATTTATCGAAAAAGGAAACTTTTTCAATGCACAATCGAAATTTTCAAGAAAAGCCATCGATGAAATGCAAAAAAAAAAAATTTGTTCATATTTTTTAGTCCTTATTTTAGTTCTTATGATGAAGACACCTAAATTGAGCTATTAATAACAACAATTTCCTCCGCACCTTCAATCGGATCTAATAAACTCTGACCATTCTAATGTATGAGACCGAAGATCGCTCAATTAATCTAAATTTTCCATATAAGCAATACCTCTTTTTTCTGCNTATATATAAAATATTATACATAGAACATGATAACTGCAGATGCGAGAAATCATAACGAAACGAAGAAACGGTCAAAAGATCAAGCGCCCACTTCACATAGTACCCACGGGCAACGCAACGATACCCATCATCACCAGCACAAAGACGATGAGCACATTCATCATAGACACCGACATCGTAGACCAGTTCGACCAGGTATTTCATCAGTTGGGAAGATTAATAAGCGACGTGCACGAGTACGACGATTGGGACATGAGGGACGAAAACCGGAAAAACCACAAGAAGAAATTTCAATAATGGGCGTTATTGGTAAAGAATTGCTTCATCTGGATGTTGAAGAATTCCATCAAATTAAACAACCAAAAAAGGTTGAACGTTTAGCGGTTTTTAAACGTGCCGATCAAAAGGCCGAATCAAACGATGGATGGTTAAATCGTCTCAAAAAGAAGTATTATTCGAAAACAACGAATTTCGTAAAAAGTGTAAGTTATTTATTATTCGTTTATGGCAATACGGAATACTCTTCTTAGTTGTATAATAACTAAAGGTTGGATACTAGATTGCGTTTTATTGGAGTTGAACCAATCTTGTATTACAAAAATTTGTTTTAAGAACTGAAATATGCTTAGATCACCCAGTATTTTATTATTTAGAAAGTACTGAAGTAATGCGCAGTCATTTGGAGTCGAAAGACAACCGCGTGCATCATTTCCATTCGGTATTGAAATCAGTATAGTAGTGATGGTGACCGATCGAAATTCAATTCGGTCGATACTGGATTAAATAGAAACCGGAATCCGGTTGCGTCCAACCGAATTTCACAAATGATAGAAACCGGAATTCGGTTGCGACCAACCGAATTTCACAAATGTCGACCGGTCAGCTCAATCGATAACGGCCGACCGGATTTTCCGTTTTAAATCATAATTCAGTGGATGAGTTACCACTAATGAAACCGTAATGACGCTTTATCATTGACTTTACTTCTTCATTTGTTCAACAATAAAATCGCGATATATATAAATACAAAAGCAACATCATTAACCAACATCGTTAACTGTTTCATTCATTACTGTGTTTTTTATTAGGTTTTTTTATTTGTATATTACTGATGGAAAATCCCATAAATATTTATAGGAAAAAACAGGTGAATCATCAACGTCTGCGGCTAATCAAGAGAAAAAAGAGTACCGTTTCTTTTCTTTACTTTTTCTTTTTTTAATCTGATGTTCAATCAAGCGGAGGTTATATATATCTGGTGACACGGAGTGGAAGGCTAAATTGATAAGTGTTCTCATCGGAAAAGCGAATGATGCGGGTTCAATTCCATTGTGTTGCCCCAACACTTTTCTATTCTCTAAGCTTTTATTTTTAACGAATTTTTTTTATTACAAAATGAAATTCAAAGCAACATTTTGAATATGACAAATATTTTTGTGCAATAAAATAAAAGCATCTATTCATCATATATTGAATAAGTACTTTTTGCGTGTTGTTTTTTTTTTCACGCCTCATGAAGTTGTTTGTCTTTCTATCCTTATCCCTACAAAAAGTTAATAATGATCCTCTTTTTTTTATGAAAATATATTAAGGCATGTAGGTGAAACTGAGACAGGTGCAAGTACGACAACGACAACTGGACAGCCTAGCACCTCATCTAAGCAGGTATTGAATCTTACAATTACAGTATAAGGAATTGATTATCTGAATTCATAGTCGATGCTTGAGAATATTCCCTTCGTTATACTCTTCAAACCTATTTAGCCTACTCATCACACTATGAAGCCATCGAATCCACCGTTAATAATTACAAATAAAAGAAATGAATGACATAGCATCGTAAAATATTCACTAATTGCTTTGAAAGGTCGTATTCAATGAAGAAACTGGCTTGTAGCCAAATTTTTTTAAAACAATACTTCTAAGAGAGACTTACCAGTTTAAAACATCAGTAATTTGAGAACTTCAAACGCATAGCTTTCATTTAGAGGAAATAATATAATGCTAGGATGATACGATGTACATTTCAAATCTGCATAATACAGAAGTTATATTACAAATGCACAATATTTAAAGTGATAATCAAGTGGGTATGAGCATAGTTAAGTGGGTATAAGCTTAGTTCGGAGAATAAAAGATTAAGGCTCTATTCCGATGGTGTTCTCTTTGCTAAATCTTTGCAATTTTGTTGATTTCATTCAGCAATAATGTATATTTTTGCAGAATTTTGAATGGAACGAACTTAAAGGTTGGGTTATTTGTTCTTAGTTGAGAAAATCGCTTTTTTTTTAGATGAAATATTAAGCTAGAGATTTTCTCTTCTTTTCCTAGATAAGTAAATATAGAGTATATTGCAATTAATATATTCAGCACCCTTTCATAAATTCTACTAATTAGTTAATTATTTTACTTGCAATAATACTCATCACTTAGAGTGTGAAATATAAAATTTCTAGTAGTTTTCGACTAATGCTTCTATGACTCACTTTTAAGATACTTGAAAGGTTAAAATATAGATTTTATTTTAAATCGAATTGATATATGAATATTTCCTCGATGAATTGTTCATTTTGTAGGATAAAAATGCTATTGTGGAGTCAAGAGGAACAATATCATGCAAATGGAACCACATTATATCGACATACACTATGTATTCTTTCATTGTGTCTTTGAATTGTACTTGTCTAAAATATGCATAAGGTTTTTTTTTGCATTTTTATCCTCAAATATTGAAATTTTATGAAAAGAAATATGCAGCAATAAGTTTTCTACAAAATCTTCCAAGAATAATTGAATAATCAAAGAACAATTGGCCAGAATTGATAACTAAATTGATTGTAAGAATTCCATTCCTATTCCCACATTCGTTATTCAATGGCAATTATCTTTGTGGATAGAGTTGAAAAGATAATAGGTGCACAAGGAAGTGAAGCTTTTTTTTAATAGAGAAACGAAAAGATACGATATATATATATATATATTAGATGCACAAGGAAGTGAAGCTTTTTTTTTAATAGAGAAACGAAAAGATACGATATATATATATATATATTAGATGCACAAGGAAGTGAAGCTTTTTTTTTAATAGAGAAACGAAAAGATACGATATATATATATATATATTAGATGCACAAGGAAGTGAAGCTTTTTTTTTAATAGAGAAACGAAAAGATACGATATATATATATATATATTAGATGCACAAGGAAGTGAAGCTTTTTTTTTAATAGAGAAACGAAAAGATACGATATATATATATATATATTAGATGCACAAGGAAGTGAAGCTTTTTTTTTAATAGAGAAACGAAAAGATACGATATATATATATATATATTAGATGCACAAGGAAGTGAAGCTTTTTTTTTAATAGAGAAACGAAAAGATACGATATATATATATATATATTAGATGCACAAGGAAGTGAAGCTTTTTTTTTAATAGAGAAACGAAAAGATACGATATATATATATATATATTAGATGCACAAGGAAGTGAAGCTTTTTTTTTAATAGAGAAACGAAAAGATACGATATATATATATATATATTAGATGCACAAGGAAGTGAAGCTTTTTTTTTAATAGAGAAACGAAAAGATACGATATATATATATATATATTAGATGCACAAGGAAGTGAAGCTTTTTTTTTAATAGAGAAACGAAAAGATACGATATATATATATATATATTAGATGCACAAGGAAGTGAAGCTTTTTTTTTAATAGAGAAACGAAAAGATACGATATATATATATATATATTAGATGCACAAGGAAGTGAAGCTTTTTTTTTAATAGAGAAACGAAAAGATACGATATATATATATATATATTAGATGCACAAGGAAGTGAAGCTTTTTTTTTAATAGAGAAACGAAAAGATACGATATATATATATATATATTAGATGCACAAGGAAGTGAAGCTTTTTTTTTAATAGAGAAACGAAAAGATACGATATATATATATATATATTAGATGCACAAGGAAGTGAAGCTTTTTTTTTAATAGAGAAACGAAAAGATACGATATATATATATATATATTAGATGCACAAGGAAGTGAAGCTTTTTTTTTAATAGAGAAACGAAAAGATACGATATATATATATATATATTAGATGCACAAGGAAGTGAAGCTTTTTTTTTAATAGAGAAACGAAAAGATACGATATATATATATATATATTAGATGCACAAGGAAGTGAAGCTTTTTTTTTAATAGAGAAACGAAAAGATACGATATATATATATATATATTAGATGCACAAGGAAGTGAAGCTTTTTTTTTAATAGAGAAACGAAAAGATACGATATATATATATATATATTAGATGCACAAGGAAGTGAAGCTTTTTTTTTAATAGAGAAACGAAAAGATACGATATATATATATATATATTAGATGCACAAGGAAGTGAAGCTTTTTTTTTAATAGAGAAACGAAAAGATACGATATATATATATATATATTAGATGCACAAGGAAGTGAAGCTTTTTTTTTAATAGAGAAACGAAAAGATACGATATATATATATATATATTAGATGCACAAGGAAGTGAAGCTTTTTTTTTAATAGAGAAACGAAAAGATACGATATATATATATATATATTAGATGCACAAGGAAGTGAAGCTTTTTTTTTAATAGAGAAACGAAAAGATACGATATATATATATATATATTAGATGCACAAGGAAGTGAAGCTTTTTTTTTAATAGAGAAACGAAAAGATACGATATATATATATATATATTAGATGCACAAGGAAGTGAAGCTTTTTTTTTAATAGAGAAACGAAAAGATACGATATATATATATATATATTAGATGCACAAGGAAGTGAAGCTTTTTTTTTAATAGAGAAACGAAAAGATACGATATATATATATATATATTAGATGCACAAGGAAGTGAAGCTTTTTTTTTAATAGAGAAACGAAAAGATACGATATATATATATATATATTAGATGCACAAGGAAGTGAAGCTTTTTTTTTAATAGAGAAACGAAAAGATACGATATATATATATATATATTAGATGCACAAGGAAGTGAAGCTTTTTTTTTAATAGAGAAACGAAAAGATACGATATATATATATATATATTAGATGCACAAGGAAGTGAAGCTTTTTTTTTAATAGAGAAACGAAAAGATACGATATATATATATATATATTAGATGCACAAGGAAGTGAAGCTTTTTTTTTAATAGAGAAACGAAAAGATACGATATATATATATATATATTAGATGCACAAGGAAGTGAAGCTTTTTTTTTAATAGAGAAACGAAAAGATACGATATATATATATATATATTAGATGCACAAGGAAGTGAAGCTTTTTTTTTAATAGAGAAACGAAAAGATACGATATATATATATATATATTAGATGCACAAGGAAGTGAAGCTTTTTTTTTAATAGAGAAACGAAAAGATACGATATATATATATATATATTAGATGCACAAGGAAGTGAAGCTTTTTTTTTAATAGAGAAACGAAAAGATACGATATATATATATATATATTAGATGCACAAGGAAGTGAAGCTTTTTTTTTAATAGAGAAACGANGTGATTTTGCAACAGCATCAAAAGCATCTGAATAAATCTGAAATAGAATCGAAAAAAATAAAAATTGAAAATAAGTGCATCTGAAGATAAATTACAAATGAATTGGAAAATATTTGAGAAAAAAAAAGATTTTCTTTTTTTTGCACTAATATTATGAATACATATGTATTTTATGAATTTCATATGCATTAACGAATAGACGATCAAATCACAGTAACACTAATTTAATTACGCATAACTCATATGTGCAGGGATTTATAATTCTACGATATATGTGGTAATGGGTGAAATATTACTGTAGAATAGTAAATATATACTTATTGCTAAATCAAAAGCATTACTCATAGAATGGCATCATTTCTCAATATCAAAGAATAAAATTTGGCAGATTTTCCATTGCTTTTTTTAAAAAATTATTATTGCGAGTTGCTTCAGTTGTTTTTTTTTCTCTCAATTATTATCGCATAATTGAATAGATACACAATTTCAACGGGAATCATTAGATAGTGAATGGAATTGATATATGAAATTCGATTTTGAGTTGCTTTATATTTGCCCGAAAATATTTTTCTTCCTTCAAATTCAACCCATGGGAATAGATTTACCTAATACCTCTTTCTACCGTCTCTTCTTTTTGCGCCGTTCACACAAAGACTCACTTTTCACATTGTGCAATTTCAAAGAATTTGAAGGGAACACACTATGAGGATTGATTTGGATAACGCAACTCGTTAAGAAGAGTAATGCTCATTAGTCACACCGCAGGGGTGTGAAGCGGTTTATCGGCAACGCTTTAAAGTGTTTTTTCGATGTCGCAATTTTGGGACAATACTTCACTTTCATATAAACAAATGTGACGCTTTCAACGATGTTTACGTGAAAAAAAAAGCCGCTTTCGTTTAGTTGCTTCACTCTTTGTTGCACTTTTTATGCAATTTTTTTTCTTTTTTATGCAAAAAAAAATTTTTTTTTCTTTTTTTTTCCGAGAAAGAAGAGAAAATGATATGAAAATAAGGAGGAGAAGAGAGAAAATGATTAGATGAAGAAGTGTCATTCACAATGGGGGAGGGGGAGGTGAAAAAAATTCTCCATTCGATAACCCGTAATTTGTTAACTGCGCGTCAATGCCCCCTTCGTATCGCTGTGATCTGTTCGTCGTTGATCGTTCATAGTGAACTCCTTTGATCAGACAATGTGCAACCGCCATCGCTATTCTGTACACCACCACTAAACCAGGCTTCTTCCTCTAAAAAGTACCGCTTTTACAATCACTCACCAAAAGATAAAATAAAAATTCATCAATGAGAATAAATTAGAAAATATTTTTGAAATTATTCACGAAAAATTAAACGTCGATAAATAAGCAAGAGAGATATAATAATTTTTTACCAAAAAAAGTGAATATCATCAAACTAAAAAATATTCGTATTGATAATGAAGAAGAAACGATTGGGACATTTGAAGAAAACTGATAGTCAGTGCCCATAATAAGTGAATCGGTGTGCAGTTCAAATAAAGGAAATACTAACTCTAGGATGTACAATTAAAGGAATTTATAAATAATTTACGGGTGGAAATTTCCGCTTAATGAGTTATCACCTATTTTAAATTAAATTGCAATAATATCTTCAGAGAAAAAAAATTTTATTATCGACTGGATGTATTTCTTTTGGCGCATTACGTAAGCACCTATTTTGACGTTCTATTTCGCTAATCGGCTGCATTGTTACGCGCAAAGTGGTACGGTAATCGCTAGACGATAAAATAAAGCAAAAATTTTGAAGGGAATGTTTAACGCAGCTGTCAGGCCCAATAAACGAATAAATATACCGCATCATTGTGAACAATACTATATCACAGTTATATAAATATACCATATTACTGTGTTACAAACTTGCTATATTACTGTAATATATTACTGTAATACTGTTTTATTATATCAAGTCCAAAAAAAAACGTTGCTTTGTGAAGTTTAAACAGAAAGAAAATATACCACTTTTGCTCTTTTTATCACAGTACAAAGCACCAGTCATATGGCTCATATGTGACAATGCACAATTGAGTGTTACTGCATAAACATTGGTAAATAATTGGTGGGAATGTATTTTATTTTCTAGAATAGATTTTGACAATAACAACGGTACTTTTGTCGAAATTATTTCTCTCCCTCCTCCTTCTCCTCCTCCCCCCACTTCATTTCTCCGTCAAAACTCTTTGAAAGATTTGCGATGGCGGTGCGAAGGCTTCAGCGACACTATTATATATGGTATCGGAATAAAATTCCATATATATGCTTTAAATAAGACATTTATCGATGTATAGTCCTATCATACCTGATCTAAGAAGCGAATATAATCGGTGGCAATACGAAGTGTGTGTATTTTACTCATTTTATCGGATGGTAATGAAGGCACAATCCTTCGTAAAATTGCAAACGCATCGTTCAGTTCTTTGGTACGTTGACGTTCTCGTCGATTCGCCGATACACGTTGTTGCTGTGCTTCTTCCGCACTCTCCCCCTAGATCAACGTTCATTTACTCGGGATATGAAGGGAGAGGGGATAAATCGACTGGAAATAGTGAGATGCCTTTTCTTTCTCATTGATCACTCAAATAGAGAGCCTGCATGGATTTATTGGATTTTCTAGATGATTTTATAGTCCCTTATTACATCGAACCAAAAATTTCTATCCTTATTCTATCAGCCATGCTGTAAGTTAAGAAAAAAAACATAAAATTCGTAATTTGCATTAAAGAAAGAGCTAAGAAAATAGACCTCAATTTTTACTACTGTTTACATTAAAAATTATACCGAAAGTAAGCGTAATTCTCGAAATTTTTAAAATATTTCAAAGACATAATTGAAAAATAATGGAAAAGTGAAAAAATTGATGAATAATCGAATCTAGAATGAAAAAATCTTTGCATCGAATGGATTACCTTACGTTTACCAGAGCGTCTCTTAGCCGCCATATGCGTAGGAAAAGCTCGTTCCGAGTGCAAGCTAATGCATAAACTTTTAGCACCGCCCATTGCTTCTTTAGCTTATTTCATTGGAGGGCACTATTTCGTTAGTTGCACTTCAATCACTCTAGCTATACAGTGGCTCAATACTTACCCTTCAAAAATAAAAAGAAAAAAATTTTTATTGAAAATAATAGGAAGAAATTTTTTCTTTAGAGAAATTTACGATATTCTTTCATCGATCATATAATATCACAACTTACCTTTTTCTCTAATTATTGCAGTATTGTAATTGTTGAAGATCACGGAATAGGCTAATATTAGTGCTTCGAGATGTGAATAAATCTTTTTTAAAATTTAAAATCAGCACTCAAAATGTATCTTATTCAAACTGAAATCATATTTCAGTATCAGTCATATTCCTCAAAAATACATTGAAAAATACATCTCACATTTTTTGAATATTTCTATGCTCGGACAAAAATCGTTGATTTTCTTATTGCATTCACTCATCAACAAAGCAAACAAACGGTACTTTAATGCNCGATTACGACAAATTTTTGCTTTCTTTTTCTTCAAAGAACCACATAAAAAATTCTGTAGATTAGAAGCACTATAAGGTCAAAGGTCATCTTCGATTAGCAACCAGATGAAAATTTTCGACTATCATATTGACGATCAACCGCTAATTACATCCACTTTTAAGAAGTATTAGTCAATAGTAAATCCTATCGACTTAGCCTAATAGGGGAGAACTAATAAATCGATTCAAAGATGGTCTATTTCCGATGACACTTTAAAATTTGACCTAAATTACAAATGAAATCTACCTGCGTTCAATAAATATTTATTGAAATTATCAATGCTATAGATCGAAACAACTATACCAGTAGAACTAAACCAATAAAAATAATATCTCAACGAAAATAGAGAAATGAAAAAGAGAATTGCAAATTATATCATCACAAAAATTTAGAAAAAAAAATTAGAAAAAAACCTCACAATGTTGAGGAGAATTTTTAGAGATGTTTTTTAAGAATCAATAACAATGAGAATAGAGAGAAAAAAGACTAAAATGAGAAAAATTTATAGCCGAAATAAAACAAATAAATATATTCATTGATCGATCAATAAATTAAACAACTGCAAAAAAAAAAAACCTAAAACATCTTAAGTGTTAAGAAAAAAATGAATATGCGTAAAACCGCATTCATAAAAAAATTTTCTGCTAAAATAAGCAAGAATTTCGGCTATTAAAAAAAAACTCGATCAATTATGCCTAGAGATTATCATCAAAATCCACAAAGAAAAATTTCACCCCTGAACCGCAGAAATCTGTAACCAATAAAACATGACCAATCATTTAGATCCTGTATTATGAAAAACTATACCGCATGATTATAACAACCATTTCCTTCTTTCCCCCTCCCCACTTCCCCCAACAAACCCTCTCTCTTTCCATCCAATGATTATTCAATGCATTTATATTTGTAGGGAACAAATATAAACTATACACGAAGTTGCCAATCGATAAAACAACTCGTAGCAAGAGGCTCGACCTCACTCTTGAACTTCTTTAGATCATTGACAATCTCACCTTTACCTTCATGTTCTGCTTTGATATGTGCGCTTACTTCATTCTCATCATGCATCGAGGTAAATTCACATTCCGAACACCTGTAAACACCTATATGAATGAACGATGAACAGAAATTACACGAAAAGGAATTCTATAAAACAGCATTAAAAATGATCTCATATAAACTAATAATGAAGTATAAAGAAGGTTCCGAATGTTCATAATCAACTAGAAATGATATTGCATACAGCTAGCAGTGTTTTATATTATAAAAGATAGCTACTAATCTATATGCCTTGTGTGGGTTGAAAATTGCTATCACTATTATTTAAAACGAATTCCTTCTAACTGTAGCTGTAATTTATAAAAAAACAATTTAATTAATTATTATAATTCAATTGATTATTTCAATTTAATTTATTACTACCATTTTCGAAGAAGATTGTGACGATTATGGCGAATAAAAACGATAATGAGTATAATTCCAGTTGCTAAACCATTTTTTTTTTTTGAATAACATATCAAACTTCGACACCTTAAATCTTTAAAGAATGAAATAACGTTAAAGCATCGTTGTCTATTTTCTTCCCCCTAATACAATAATTCTTCTCATTATTCGATTCTTCCCAAAAAGTTGGGGAGTTATTCCAACTTAGAAGTTAAAACTATGATTTGATGATATTCCCGGGTAATATAATTGGGGATTTATGGTATACACCAGATAGTGGTGAATAAAAAAAACAATTCCTTAAGTTATTAATACAAACCTATAAACATTTCTTTTGAGATGCCTTTCAAGTAAATGCGTCAATCGTCTTTTACGACTGATAGTCGCACCACATTGTCGACATTTTGCTCGTCGACCCTCATCTGAGATCGTTATATTGGAAAGTCTCTTTGGACGACCCGGAAAACATTGATCATGAAGCTCCGAGAATGCTTGTCGATGTTCAACCACATTTGCTATCGGTTCCAATCCCTGAAGAAATTCCGCTTAATTTCAAATTCTAAGCTCATTATGCTTTTAAAAGAACACTTCCAATGATAAAAATTAATCATATTTTGGGCATTCCAACTTTAATGCAATCGGTTATCCACGAAAGCGGCCAAGATGGCTAAAAAAATAATAATCGAATGCACTGAAATGAATAAAAGAAACGAATCTTACTCAGTACTCGAAAAATTGACTGCTATTTAAGTTAATTAATTAAACAATTTCAATTCCTTATAAACCAGTTGAATTATACCCTGCAGATAATTATGATACATTTTATTAGAAGATATTTTATATTAATCTTTTTTTTTTGCTAAATTTATGAATAAGATATTAAATATTATTGGAATTAAATATTAATATTATAAGTAACTTTCAATAAAGATATTTATCAACGTAAAATAATCAAATATTTACCTTTACTTCCTTTTTTTTATGATTGTTTTTCATATGTCTACGTACGAGACGACTTTCGGCAGCACCATAATCACATAGGGGACATTGATGTAGTGACATCTTCAAATGCACCTCAGCAATATGACGTGATGTTTGACGTACTTCTATATCACACATACGGCACCTTAAAAAATTTATATTTTAGGTGATTGCTATTGCTAATCACTGAGTAATTTATAATACAATTGCAAATCGATTAGACTTTTGATTTTGATTTTCAGGTAGAGGATATAAGTTAAATAGCAGCCTCATCTTTCAACCTCACCGCGGAACGTTGGCCCTCATCTAGAGGCCCGTAATGGAATCCTCAACGCTGACCTCCAAGCTCATACCAGACCATCGGTTCTAGCCAATAAGCTCAATTCAATCTCAGGCTTCCTATGAAACGGAAGAACGAGTAGAGGCGGGTAATTCTACCTTTACTCCACTCCCAAGCAAGTGAAGAGGGAACTTTGGTAAAAATAAAGCAATTAATGCAAAAAACAAATGAGAGGACAAAACAGGTACCGGAAAATTGAGATATAAAATTACACAGGG
Organism: Baylisascaris schroederi; assembly: GCA_006503575.1. Taxonomy (NCBI): domain Eukaryota; kingdom Metazoa; phylum Nematoda; class Chromadorea; order Rhabditida; family Ascarididae; genus Baylisascaris; species Baylisascaris schroederi. Next base: position 125,374 of record QEWY01001576.1, read on the forward strand.
TGGGAAGGGATGGGAAGCAAGGGATGGAGGGCGGAATCACGCAGATACCTATTTACTACCAGTTGATTGAAACAAAACACTCGATGCAAAGCAAGAAATAGTGATACCGATTGAAATCTTCAAGCGCTGCAGCAGGTAAACGACGATTAATCCAACCGGGGAAACAACGTAGATTCCATTCGGATATTTCCTTTGAGAATTCCAGTAGATTTGCTTTCGGTGCTAAATGAGCGTTTTCCCTATGTGCATATCTGCAATTAAAAAGTTAATTTTAAGATAGACAGTCATATAATAGTCAACTGTCTCTAATTACGACGTCTCTAATTATATTACCAAATATATATTTTTAATTTATTCCTGGATTCTTTCTCAAAACCCAATTTTTTTTTCTTAAATTCAACAATGCATCAACGCGACATTCTCTCATTCTAATTTAATATCTCAACGAACGATATTGCACTATTTTTTGCAACAGTCTTGAAGAGTGAGGAAGATGCAAAATGCACTGGCAGGAAAATGAATATACATATACATATACATATANATTTATTTACTTACTTATTTATTTATTTATTTTTTGCAAAACTACTATCAAACAATAGCTACAAATGCCAGTAGGATATTACACGAGAAATTCACCTGGAGATCACGTATCTCGTCGGCGAATCGTTCAAGATTCGATATAGGAGGTGTATCACAATGTAACGGATGCACCTTGTTGATATGTTTCGTCACTGTACAACTTTCATAACTACCGAATCCCTCACAAACGGGACACTCATATAAAGGCTTTTTTAGATGCTTTTGTGCTATATGACGACCAGGATAGCGAGATTCCTCCCTGCAACGTTTTTTGTACAAAAGATTAAATAGTAAGGTCGACATGTAACTGAATAAATGGTCTATTAACAAATACCTTCAAGCAATGCTCACCCCTCTCCCCCTCACATCTTTCTCTTGCTAGACATTGTTTTGAATAAATTCAGTACTTTTTGTCTTGATATAAGCTACTAAATATTAAAGGAATAGATGAAGGAGGAAATAATCCCATCTCAATGAAAATCCTTCATTCAATAAATTCCGTTTATTTTTTTTTTCATTCAATTCGAATAAGTTGATACTTGCATGTATGGGACCGTTATAAATTTTCACTTTTATCATTGGAAAAGTTTCAGAAATAAAAACAATTCACTACCGATATTTTCTCCCCTTTAAAATCGGAGATTTTTTTAATCCTATGGAGGTTAAACTGAGTAATATTTTGCTATGGTAAGTTGGTTAAAAACCACCTAGTGGTTACGGTAGTCACCGTTCTCAAAGCTCTCTCTTCGAGCGAAAGCCTCTCCACTTAAATTTAACCGCTCTTAAAGAGTGCTAAAATATTTCAGAAATGATGAAATCGAGCATTCAACGTTGCTAAGTTCCTTAATTCGTTTACTTGCTTGAAGGATCGCGCTATGCTCATCAACGGAAATCACCGTATATTTTAACAAGTGAGCATTCTAAAAATCACTACATATCACTCGTTTTCTAAAAAAAAAAACACCACCTTGTTTCTCTCAAATATGGTGGCCAAAGGGCTCCTAAAGAGAGAAATTTGGAATGTAAATTTCAACTGCAAAAAAAAAAAAAAAAAAATGAGCGGAACAGCTTCAACACATCGAATGACTCTAATAATCTTTGCATACTCATAAGAAAATGAGAGAAATGCCGAAAATTTTTGCCAAAATGAAGCCAATAAGTTTTGCTATTAAATCGATGATCATTGTTTAAGAGCTATCCCATAGTAATCATAATATTCTGCAAAAAAAAAAAAAAAACTTCAGAAGGCAACGAACTTGATGAACGCTTATTATGAATTCAAATATCGTATATAATGTAAAATTCAATTTAAATAAAAATAAAAATGACCAGCAAATATGGCATGTCCTATCGTCAACGATAAGTCCATCAGGTGGTTGTGAACTAGCCGTTTCATCGTCTAATTCGAAACTAATTCCATCTTCATAGATTCCATTTTGACTTGTATCCTCTTCGATTAACGAATTTTGTGTTCCATCCTCACATGAACTACTACTACCCTAAATTATGAAACCAATTTAATAAATATTTATATATTATTATCCTATAGTTATTCACATATGTTACAATAATAACTCGATGATTCAGCTATGTAAAAAGAACAAGCGGAAGCTCACTAAATTCTTAAAAGCTCATGCTGAAAGAACACTTTTTCAAGAGAATTTATTTTATTTCCCTAATTAAATTCAATGATATCTAATCATGCGCTTTGAAATATCTCACATATTTGTTATACATGACATAGTTATACTTATTTCATTAGAACAATGCAGGTACACCTATGTCATCGAATTTCATGAGAGCCAAAAAGAAGATATATGCACCTGAAAGTTATTAAAGGCTAAAAGTGCACAAATAAATCCTTCATTGAAAAGAATTAATAAATAAAAAATGTAATCAAATCGACAACGAATTAAATTAATCAAATTGAAACAATAGAGAAATAAACATTAACCTGAAATAACCCCTAAATAGACAATTCAGGTTTGGTTCCATTACAAAATATCGTAATCGAAAAAACGTAGATTTCCAGGAAAATTTTTGACGCATATAATTGAAGTAATGAGTTGACAAGAATATTTTATAGGAATGAATATAATAAAAATTACAACGATCAAAAATCCATTCAAAGCATAAATATTCGAGGATATTTCAATCGAATACCTGATCGGGAGCTGATTCCTCATCGTTTCTCCACCAAAATGCCGTTCTCTTAAGCCTCCAATCCGGGAAACACTTCTGATTCCACATCTCAAAACGATGCACTTATAAGCGCACTAACGATGGGAAAGTAAACATTCAAAGAAAAGTGAAAAGTATTCACATATACTAATTTTCTAATATTTGCCAGTCCTATGCAATCATTTGAAATATACGGTATGAATATACGATATTCTGCAGCTATAATACCGTACTTAAGCATCCACAATTTACATATTCATAAATGCAAGAAAGGAAAGCAATGCTGCGGTCGTGAAAGTGACTTTTAAGAGCATATGAGAATAAAGCTACACTTTATATGGTATAGCGCCTCTTGAAGACTCACTAATGCGGTATATTCTTCAGACGGCAGCTGGGCGACAGTTTTTTTTTTTTTTTTAATGAAGGGAAAAGGTGCATAGGGTATATGGGAGGGAAGAGGGAAAGAGAGGAGAGGGGCATAGAGGAGATTCGAAAATTGACTTTTATGCTAGCATAGAACTGAATCGTATAAGAGCCTCAATTTTGTTCAATACTTCGTTACCAGTTACTTTTATAAATTATTAATTAAGTGATAAAACAAGCGCATTAATAAGCTCTAAAATAGCTAAACGAATATCTCTAAAAAATTAAAAAAAGTGATTCGTTTTTCAGAGTATTTTACTATTTGCTACCCGCCTGGCTATACGATGACTTCTATATGCAATCTTCAATTAACTTTCAAGCGCTTATATCTCATGGAACAACCTCATAGATTATACTGGAATAGATGCGACTATTACATACACTATGAAGGGTGACGTAATCTATGTAGGATTACATAAATTACAGCTTCAGCCCCTCCCCAAGTTGAAACTTCCGGATAAGTAAGTAAATAAATATACATACGCATGCACACAATATCGCTATAATCGGCTTTGTAAAATGCAAATTCACAATCGGCATATTGAAAAGATTTCAGTCATCATAAATGCAATGATTTATGAATTTAGATTTTTCCACAAAAACTTAAAGAACGAAAATAGAAACCAACAAATAAAAACAAAAATAATCATCGAATCTTTTTTTTCGTTATAAATTATTCAACGGCATATTCTACTAAATAACTATGAAAAGCAATAAGAGTTTTATGGTTTAAATAAATCGAGAAAAATATTCCAAATTAAAGTGTATAGATTATCGATTATATTATAAGATCGCAAAGAATAGAAAAAAAACATTTTCGATTCGATTCAATTTGAAATTGATTATAGAAATGCAAAGAATTGAAATTATATTGGAATCTATTGAACGTAAAACAATACAACCAACTTGACTTATCAATAAATATTGCTGTAATAAAAATTATATTTTAAAATAGAAATAAAATCATTAAAAAAATAATTGTACTTGAATATCTTGCTTGTGTAATTCCTCATTGCTAATCGGTTGTGCGTCTCCTTGATGTACTGCAGTGCAATGTTTACGCATCTCCCATACCGAATTATTGTTCGTATAATCACAAGCAGAACATTGAAAGAGATTCGTAACACGTAGATGAATTTGATAGACATGACGTTGACGTGCTGTTGTACATACATCCACATGACAAACCTATAGTAATAACCATTTATCTTTATAGATTTTAAATTTTAAAAAAAATTAAAGAATTAAATCAAAAAAAAATACAAATAAGTTGAGAGTAAATTCAATTGTTAAATTTCGATTTCATTCCATATAATCAATTAATGATTAAAATATATCAATTATTATTCCACCATAGCTAAATTCATGTAAGAAAGTTTCATTCATTTCATAAGTTTTCAATCATTTCCAATTAATGCCAATTATTGAATACAATATTTACCCGGGTAAGTAAATGCCTCAATTTTTCACTTTTCTATTTCTTTCGCTGTATTTTCTAGGTAAATTTTTTTTCCGCCTATCTCTTTCCCAATCTAATATTTATTTTCCATCCTCCCGTAATCTTTGTTTTTCTCTTTTGTGTTATTCTTTATGAGTGTTATTGTTTTCTAGTTTAAGAACGTATGATGCATAGCTTATTAGCTTCTGATTCTGATGAAATGTTATAGAGGCTTTAGCCTAGTCGACATAAATCAAGCGACAATACAGTACCCTTTTCCACAGTAAACTTAAACAATAAGCAACCGCTATCATTTGATAAGGATCAATGCTCACCTGAAATCAATCTCTATCAATTAATAATGAAGAATGTCCACCTGGCATGTTGNACTAGAATATGATACTGTATATACATATACTTTTATTTATTTATTTATTTGTTTATTTATTTATTTATTCATTTATTTATCTATCTATATTTATATTTATGTTTATATTCATTTATTTGTTTATTTATTTATTTATACATTTATTTGTTTGTTTGATTATTTATTTGTTTATTTATTTATTAGTATATTGCTCTCGAAATTTTTAGCTTTCAATCGCAGATATCATTGTTAAGCCCTCCTTTACGAATACCAATTTTAGGCATTCAACTGCCGAATGAAACAATCTCGAATAGCAATATCACTCCCCTCTCCCATATAATTAAGGATTGAGTAAGCAGCAATCACGATTTATTATATAGTAAAATTTGCTAACTTCTCAAATTCATAAAAGACTAATAAATTAGAAGCAATTATTTAAAATTGTATTTCAACAAAGAAATATTGACACTTACTATGACAGTCAAAGGCATATAATAATAAAAGCCCTTCATAATTAGTAGAGAAGCGAGTGCTGTCTACAAATGTTATATCGTACTACTAAACTTCGGAAATTAGTATCCACAACGAATCGCATCCACAAATGAGTGCACAAAATTCCCGGCGCAAGTGCATATCGTAGATAATTAGCGCAGAGAGTGAACTATTTTCAGCTCACAAACGAGATCGAAGAGAGAAGTATACCTCAATGTATATCGAAAACAAATTAAGGTTCATTTCTATATATTTGGCATTTTATATTTTTGTGTTTATTTATGCGTTAACTATTTCAATTCTAATTACTTTATCTATAATTTAACTCTAAAGTTGCTGTGTTTAGGATACATCATTCCACTTAGATCACATATGAGGAACAATTATCTCTCTTTCTTTCCAATGACAAACTCAAAATAATTTTCGAGATTTTAAGAAAATAAACAGCAATAAAATAATAAATAAAATAAACAGCAATAAACCTTATAAAATAATAAAAACTCTTATAGACAAACAAAAAGAAATATCGAAAATCTTTGGAGGAAATTTTTGATGTTTTTGGTGATTTTTTTTTTTCGTGCTCTGAAATTACCTCACCTTCAAATTTCTTCATTTGATGAAAATTGTAATAAAATAATTCAAACAAATTTAATTACTCAAATTTAAGCTCATGATGCAAAACGGTATCTATAGCCAATCATCAATAATTATGTGCCGCAGAATTTGACGAAAAAAATAGCAAATCATAAATTTGTTGAAAATTTCAAAAATTCCTGCCAAAAATAGCGAATCGTGAAATTCTTCGTGAACGTTTCGAAGTTTTTTAGCGCACTTAGTCGAAGATGGGATGCACTCATATGTGTTTCTTTATCTGTGATAGAATAGTTGGGAAATCAGATGCTAATCAAAGATGACGTCATAATCTAGAGAAAGAAAGAATGCAAGAGTAAATATTGACAGTTGCATGAGAAAAAAATTTGAAATGTATTTTACACTTCGGGTTTTTACATTCCTTTTCCCTTTAATATGAATAAAAAAAGGCGTTATATTCACTAAGTTCGAAGCATATGCGCAACTTAAGGTTTTGCGAATTCATGATGAATCGCAAGGTATATGAGCAACTCAACACGCTTCAGGAGACGGATGTACGCGAAAGGGAAGCCGATAGTGCAAGCGAATGGCCCAGCCAGCCGGTTGTCAACAGCACTTCCACTTACGTGCACAGATATCTCGTTTCTCATAATCGCCATGATTATAATCAAATATATGACACTCTCTCTTAGGTGTAAATCATTTTCATAGAAAATGTTTGCTGCACAGCATGTTGAATTCGTTAGTGAATGTGTTTTCCATATAAACCTATATGTCAATGAATATTCTATGTATCGACCTCCATATTGATGCTTCAAACCGATTTTTGATAGGATATACTCCAGGTCCGTTCAATGTTGCAATACGCATAATTTACCCTTTGATGCCGAAGAATAAGTACGATACACTCGTTTGAAACATCTAAAGGTCGTGGTACAGCAAAGTATGACAAACTTTTAAAAAAGGGTACGATGTACTACAGTACACCTACCATCCCTACTGGTACAGTAAACAGAGATCGAAGTAGGTTCATGTAAACAAAAAAACAGGATTACGGGAACCATTAGGTATGAGATAGATGTCAATAATGTTTTAAGCGGGACGCCAAATTGTCTTCAATAAATTATTGCGGCTTGTCAAATGAGAACTAAAAATGCGTCATTTTATGTCACATCAATGCAGCGATTTCCCTTTGAAAGAGATAATTAAGAAGGCATTAAAATTTTTTTGCGGAAATTAATTAAAAGAAAAAATTAGCGTAAAAATATTGAAAAGAAAGTGATAGCAAAGATAATCAAATATAAATAATATATATGAATATA